>CBVK0100043690.1:0-30380 GCA_900067695.1 Picea abies
TATATATATATATATATATATATATATATATATATATATATATAACGATATATTTTTTTTAGAAAGGTGTTTTCCATCCAAAGACCAAAATATCAAAATATGAAGCCCATGGCTTCTACAAAATAGCATCATGGATGATTCTCATGGTAGCATACTACTGCTCGTGCTACCCTACAAAGTAGTCGACTAAGTGAACCAAACACTCCCATAGTGTGATGTTGATAACACCTCGAAATCTCATCAATTGAGATGTCTAGGATGTCTACTATCAAACCTTTAGATTATGCTCGACTGCCTCATAATCAACAACGTCCCATCCTGCTACTACAACTGCTTCCCCTCATCTTTGAATAGGGGATGTACCCAGAGGTTGATGTGGCCCTACATATGCATGGTCAAAATTTTTGATTAGTCATTGGATAGAGAGCATAAAAAACATCTTATATTCTAAAAATTCACAAAAACACCATAAAAACAAAAACAATTTCTTACTTAGGTCCCCCCACTGAAAACCCTCAGGTAGAACCAAATTGGGGTCACCTCGAAAGTCCAAACTGACATATGTGTATTCATCTATCATCAATATCTGAGGCCTCATCCAATCAAAGAATGCATCTTTTATTTGATAATGGGGCCCGTTACATGCCGATCCATGAGATCACACCACCTCTTCATCCTCAGATCTCATGGCACTGGTATACCCCACTCTACCTATAGTTGTAAATGAGGGACCCTCTCTAGAAAGAAAGACACCAAAATATATCCATACCCAAATTTCTTCAGGTCCCCATTCTTTCTTTTGGTTAGTTGTGTCTTCATACTGCGAAGAACACCATCGCACTGGTTGAACACATGAGGTTCTGTGCATTCCATGACATACTGAAAATAGATTTGGAGGGCCATGTGAGGAGATTCACTTCCTACCATACATGAAATGGTAAAAGGAATGGTTTAGAGAGTTAAATCTTGAACACCTTTGATGGCTACCTTACCTTTGCATCTCTCGACCTCAGGTTCATAGTACCGACAGATGTACTCTCTCATTGGTAGGCCACCACCTCAACCTCATGTTAAGGTCACACGTGATCCATGACAGGATAACCCCATTAAAAATTAAATATCTTCAATATCCAAGGAAAGAACATGTACACCGACATGAAACACCTGTTGGTTTACATCCCACATGTGGACCAGGTACTCTAGTAACCTCAGTTGGGCTCTCTTGCCCTGGATTTTAATTTCTTTTAACAATCCACACTGTCGAAGGGCATTGATGGTACCCAGGTCATTCAAGGCCATGAATTCATCATCCTCATGTTCCCATTCTCTCCACTCCAACATTTTGGCAATCCAATACCTGCATGGAGACGAGAAAATAAAGTTAGCATCTTCAATCATTGCTTTTGAATTTTTATTTTGGTCAAATGCATGCATAATGTTTTGGGTTCTCGACCATCATAGACGAAGTTTTAATACAGTGTAGGGTTTCCTCAGGTGAGCCATAGGGCACCTGCAAAAATCATTGATTTTCATAGCTCCCGATACTAGTCACCTACGATGGCCCTGGAGCGTGCCTACCAGCCCAAAAACTAACCCAAAAACCACCTTTTAACCAATATAAATGAATTTCAATCCATTGAAAAGGGAGAAGATGACGAGCTTACCATGTTGATAGAGGCCATTTGCTAAATGGTCATTTGTGCTTCTCGCAATCGACAACTGAAATATGAGGTAAAAACAGGGTTTGTAGGCAAGTTTTGAATAAAATGCAAATTAAATATCAAAAAGAGGTTTTACCCCTATTTATTTCACTTTTTTTTTTTCTAATAATATTTTGTATTATTTTAATGCATTTTATCGTAACCTAAAGGTCCAATGGTCTTGTGAGTCTTTTGTTTCTCAAAGATGGAAAGACTAAGGTCGTGAACAATATAGTATGGATGTTTTTTCTTGATTCTCTTTTCTATTCATTACATATACCAATACTTTTCAGGGTTTTTCAGAAAAATCTCGAGCTCACTCTTTGTTCGTTCTCATGATCGAAAATCAATGAGAACACAACCGAGTATAATTTTGTCATTTTTTTTTTGTACTCATCACGGAAACATGAAAAGTGAAACCCATGGAGTATCCTTTAAGCTCTTTTCACACTCCATAAAAACGAAAATATTGTCAAGCGACCTTGTTCTTTTCACGCTCGTAAAAGTGTTTGAAGAAAACATTCAATGGGCAATAGGTTCACACTTTTTCAGTCTCATCGAATTACTTTACAAAAAAGGAACTCAGAGAGTTCTCTTTAAGTGTTTTTTAGACTCTATAAACATGAAAACCCTTGATTTTTCTATCTTTGGACTTGTTAAACAAACATCCAAAGACCCACATGGGACCAAACCACTCCTTCTTAGGGTTCGTTAAACATACTTTGAGGGACTCGTCCAAAGGATGAGCTTATATCAACAAGCATATGTTATCCTCCTCAATCTTTCGTAAAAATAAAGAGGTACTCGCCAGAAATGGTGGAGGGAAATTTTGGAAACAAATGTGTCTATGTATCTGTGTTAGTGGAAGTACTAGTCGCTCTTGAACATGACACCCCCCTTCATCATTTGAATCTGGGTTGGGAAATCCAATTGTCTCTCGTCTAATCTTCTCCAAGTCCATATATTGGGTTTTCATTGAGTCAATGATCCCAATACCATTGTCGTGTCATTCATATGTTCAAGAGAATTCCAAACAAGCCCTCTTTCGAGTTCGTCATCTAAAATTATCAATTCCTACCATGTCGACCTTCCCCGTGTCAGTTTCAAATTGTTTTGATACTTTGATCTACCATAAATCTATTACTTATTTCATTTCATTGATGGGGGATACATCAAGGCCCTCCTGTGACGAACCTTTTCCTATCGAATTCAACTCATCATCTAGGAACAAGACTTAGAAATCATTTAAGTACCTTAGAGCCTACATGCCTTAATGGCAGGTTTCTTTGCTTTCGATAGTAGATTCACATCATTGGTCCCTGATTGAAATATTCCCTCGAGTGTTTGACTTTATATGATTTATTCACATTCGTTGGATTTTACTAAGGTACCTTGGGATTCATTGACATCAATGGTGATTTCCCTCGCACTTGTTAATAGTTTTCATCAATGACCAGTAATCAAGTGGTTTCTACCATGTTCGACTTCAACAGCTGTAATCGCATGGTTAGATTCATACTTATGGATGATGGGATTGAACACCCTAGATCTCATCACCTTGGTCCAGGTTGCGACGGAGTATTTATGATTTGTATTGACACAAAGATCCACTTTGTATGTATCGTGGCTATGTCCTAATTTCAAGTTTGTTAACACATAGATCCATAGTGTATTCTTGGTGGCTATGTGTCATCTTGATGACATGGATCCACAGTGTATAATTGGTGGCCATGACTAAAATTTATGAGTCAAATCATTTGTAGTCTGAGCATGGGCATGCCTACCTCAGAGATGATATAATATTGTGTAGATGCTTAATTGTTTGCAGGTTCTCGATTAGTGTGCTCCTTGTTCCCGACACACACATGCATTTTACAAATAATTTCGATTGTCATGAGTTCCAAACTCATACTTTAGGGGGAATTATGTTACACATTATTTTGGTCACCCTGATGATGACTATATAACCATGTGTTCAGGCTCTGAAAACAATCTTTTACATGAGGAAAATGATTGATTTCTTCCCCTACAAGGCATATTTTTAGAATGACGTCGCAGGTTGACAGTGGTACACAGTGAAAAAATCCTTGATTTTCGTAGGCTTCTCTAATTCCTGGCTCGTGGGGTTTCCACAGGCTACTATATAGGTAGGGTGCGACGACATTTGAAGCTAAGAAAAGGAAGTTCATGAAGTTTCTAGAAGGAGAATCTTCTAGAATGTAAGGTGGCATCCATATAATTGTGATCCTACTTACTTCTCTGATTTGGTGGGATTATCCTCATCCTTTTAACCACTTCACCTTCTCCTATATAATGATGGGTTTCTCATGGAAAAGGTTAAGCAATATTGAGCAAAGAATTGTTGAAAGAATAGGTTGAAGAATGTGTGAAGGATCCTGTTACAACTGATGCTTGAGGCCTCCATTTGTCCATCAATATTTTGTGGACCATCTTCATAAAAATTCTGAGCAAGTGTATGTGTGTGTTGGAACAAAGGACCACTGAAAGGGAACTTGCGACATCAAGGAAATTTGGTTGTATCTTCCACTTTTACTTAATATAATACGGTGACATGTTTCTTTCCCATAAAATCATTGGTGTTTTATTACATGACTCCTTGATCACATGTTTAGGTTTTCATTGAATCTATTATTGTTTCTTTCACTTTGGTTGGTTTGTGTCATTACAGATTTGATCTCACAAGAACACTAGAGCAAATCAAGGACACCAAAGATATAAGGAAGCAATATGTAAAGGTATGTCATCCATTCCTTATTAGTAGTAAATTCAATGATAGTGACTTAGGGAAAGCATCATGTCCTGTCTTGTTTTGTTCTAGATCCAGGTGGATCTAGGGAGATTAGTTTATGTCCACATTCACCAATTTATCCAATAACATACACCTGTTATTATGTCAGATAGATACAATCCTCTTATCTTACCTCATATACTCCATGATTTCCTTATCAATTACTATGAATACCTTCCCAGGTTTGATGGAGAATATGGTAACATCATTGTTGAGAAACACATTCAAGGTTTTGAGAACTTTCTTGATCTTTTTGAGGTGGAAGAAGATGATGTCTGCATCATAATTTTTTCTTTGTATTTGTAATATAGAGCTAAGGAATGGTTCAAAAGTTTTCTAGCTTCAAGCATATCCAATTTTCATCAGTTTATAGAAGTCTTCCTTGGTAAATGGGAGATCAAGAGAAATATTTTTCTCATTTTAGAAGAATATGATCATTTGAAAAGACAGCTAGGAGAGACGGTGAAACACCTTTTAGCCATATTCAATCAAGATTACAATTCCATGCCTGCTAATATAACACCACCTCATGGTTTAGCTCTCTTACACTACCTAGATGCCTTTGATCCAGAGATGACATTTCAGTTGAGAGAAAGGAACACTACTACACTCAAGGAGATGCAAGATAGTGCAATTAGTGTGGAAGCTAATTTGTTGATCAAAAGGTCAAAGATCAAGGCAAAAGAAAGGAAGAAAATAGAAAAGAAGCAACTAAAATCTTTACAAGCAAAATTGGACATTTTGACCATCACTATGAAAGAAATGATGTAGAAAGTTATCATGAGAAATGAACTTGTTGTTCAAGGGAATCATTTTCCATTGGTTACAGAGAAATAAAGGGTCATTGTTCCTAAACACTTTGTAGCTCACCCTTGGTATCATGGACTGGAAAATGATTATTTCATGTATTCAATTCACAACATATTCAAATATGAAAATCCAACTGAGCTTGTAGAAGAGAAATAAGCTAATATGATGTGTATGTTTGATGGAATTTCTTTCACGGATGATCTACCCAAGTATGATAAATATGATGAGGATTACACCAAGGTGAATTCTTCAAAACCATCAACAGGATATTGTTGGGAGGAAGAAGATCAATTGCAACTCAAATATGACAATCATCATGTGCATATTGATTATGAAAACAATGAGGAAAATGTAGAAAATCTCAGAGTAAGGGAAAAATATTTGCCCTTATGTTTCTCTTCATTTAAATTTCCGAGAGAAAACTATACAAAAACTGTCAATAGTAGGAATGGAGAATCTTCTAATGAATCTATTGAAGATGTCATAGATGACATGGAAGTTGTTCTTGCTCCAAAATTGCAGCCTCTAAATATCATTGATTTTCAAACAAAATATGAATTGATGCAACACAATTGTGTACCATTAAGCTTTAATTCATTTCAGTTTTTGAAGAAGACTCTTGAGCATGTTCTAAATGATAAACACTTAGAAAATTAGGAAATATCCTTGGAACGAATGCATCAGTCATCTCAATTTCTACAGGATCCAATAGATGATGTGTTGGATGACTTGTGTTGTCAAAGTCATGTTTCATTTGCTAGTCATGGGATGAAAAGCAGTTATGATCTAGACATGATTAGGCAGTCAGTTTCATGGTCTGGTTCAGCTAGGTTATCATTACAAAACTCTTCTGAATATTTGCAATTAAATTAGAAGTTGTATGATGATACAGATAACATAGGTGCAATACCCAATAATGATCTTTAGTTAGTTGAATATTCTAAACACCAAGAAACATGTCAAGTTTATCATGATCCTATAGCTACTTATATGGAGGGGATCTTCTTTTCAGAATGTAAATTGATACCTAGAGCCTCTTTGATTTTCCATAGTTCCAAAGTCTTATGTTATGAAGAACAGGATGGAAATAAGTTCCTGATGCCTTTGCAAGTTCTATTTTTTATGCTGGTTAAAAATAGTGAAAGAGCTAAGCTATTGGATCAACTAATAGATTGGCTTCATTGGCATTTTTCCATTACCTAACTAAACATAATTTTAGCATGTTAGAATAGGGTTATATGTACATAAATAAGATTACTAGGTAAGCATCTCTTCAACACTCATATTCTTGGTGTGTGAATAAGCTTGGATTCAAAAACATTTTTTCATCTTCAAGTTTCAGTTCAGATTTATAGCATGTGTTTTTCGATTTTGGGTTTCAGTTTCAGACGAAGGGTTCTAGGTTACATGTTTTGGGATCAGCCCAATGGATAAAGCACTGGTCTACGTGTTCAAAGTTATGTGGTTCTTGTCACCTCTTGAAAGAGTTGTCATCCCCAGGTCCTATAATCATAGGCGATTTGATTCTTCAGCTATCTATTTGGAATTTCTCTTGTGATGAAGACACCTATCTTGTTGGATCGGTTGATTTCTCATCTCCCTCCATCCATTTCTCCCTATCCTTCATCGTCCTGATGTGCCTTTCATTCCCTCACCCTCCATTTCTTCACCCCTCTTCCAATTTCGTCCCTGCATGAATAAACAAGCTTAGGATAAAAACAATAGGTTAATAATAAATGGTTAGTGGCATTGTTCATATTAATTAGCTTAGTAAAGTTAATTTAATTAGATTAGTGTAGTTAGATTAGTAAAACTAGGTTAGGGTTTTTAATAATAAATTAATTACTAATAAATTAATATTTAATTAAAACCTAGGCTTATAAATAATTAACAATAATTAATTAAATAATTAAAACAAAAAAAAAACAATTTAAAAATTAAAACATAAAACAAAGTTTAAATAACAAATAAAACTAATAATAGAAAAACATTAAATAAAACAAAACCATATAAATAATAAATAAAAACAATATAACAAAACAAAATATAATAAAATAAAACAAATAAAACAAAACGCAAAATAATAAAATAATAATAATAATAAAAAAACAAATTAAATAAAAACTAAAAATTATCTTAAGTCCAAAACCCACTCCTCATATTCCGGACCCTGCCCCCCCTTATGTCACTCAACCAAAGTGGGGGGGTAGGGAAAGTGAAACCACCATGGGACACTTGTCACCACCAGGGGATTTCAGACCCCCCCCCATAATACCACTTACCACCCCAGGGGGGGTCCAAAAACCACTCTCCCTCCTCCGAAATCCACTCTCCCTCCTATGAAAACTGATTTTCGCCCAGTTTTACTAGGCCACTTCAAATAGCGTTTATGGTAAAACCAGAAGGAATTTTGAAAAAACTAGATATGATTTTCTCCAAAACGGGCTGAAATTCAATAACCTCTCTCATATTTTTCACAGGTATCAAGAATTGGGAGAATCAAAGCCATCTCTAAGAACTATTTTTCAGGCTTCCATTTTTCCTGTTTTTTCCATATTTTTGCGGAAAATGTTTTGGAAATATGGATATGACTTTTAAAAAATAGAGAATGGTATTTACTCAAGAGGAGCTCATGTACAATAACCTCTTTTGGTTTTCCCAAAACTGTCATATTTTGGGAGATACAAGCATATGCATTGACCCCTATTTTCAGCAGTCTGGCCCTTTTTTCATGGCGGACAGTTCAGAACTTTAAGGGATCAAATTGACAGATGGAAATGAAATAAAAGGAATGAAGACACCTGGAAGCTGAAGATCAGTAGTCAATCACTGAATCCAGACTCTACTATCTAATTTCTGCAGAAATAAGCTTAGTCAACATTAGAAGATCAACAACACAACAAAACTTGAAGACATGTTTTCAACAACCTCCATTAAATTAAGCACCAGAAATCTAAGAAGATCTACATGATATCTATATTTTTGTAATATAAATTCTTTGTAAGGAACTTATAAATAATTATGATTGCAAAGTATTAAAGGTTGATCAGTTGGGACTTTATTGAAGGATGGAAATCATTTTTTAAAACATCTCACAGAGCCTCCATGGATCAGAGTTTAGTAACACAGTTGCAACATCACATGATTCTTGTGTCAGTTTCATTGGTGATGCAATCTCCTTGTTATTTGTTTTATTTTGTTTACCATATTGTTTTCTACCTTATGAATTATTTTAAGGAAACCAAAGGAAAGAATTGGTTTAAATGTAACCTTTGTCACTTGCCTGGAATAATTTGTGTTTTTCCACTGAAGATTAAACTCATAATTCTCAGTTGCTCTGTTTTTAATTGGATTTATTAATCTGTTCCATCTTTCCCATCCATTAAATATTGAAGATAAAGTGGTTTTGCCTAGCTTGCCCTTCCATATTATCCTGTTATGACCTAGTTTTGATCCATTCTAAACTATGACTCCATTGCCCAATGGTTTTTCCCTTGTTGTTCCAACCAAACAATTTAAAACAAACCAAAAAACCTTGTACTCTTATAACTAGCCTAACATCCAATACAAAAAAAGCTAAATCATACATAGTGATCCCTCTCCAAGTCTTGGAGGGCTAGGTCCTTGACTCCAAAGTGGTTTTCTAGTTACCTCTGCTCATTTCTTCTTTAGCCTGTGAAATTATAGAGTACTAACATACCATAAAGATACCCTTGTATGAAGATGGAAGAAGACCTTGTATGGACTCAAGAAAAACTTGGTGCAAACAAGTGTGGTGAAAACATCCTATGAAAGAGGAATTATATTGAAATGGTTCTTCAAAAGTTTGGGATGATGGACTGTAAATCCATCGCAAGCTCCCATAATGAATGATATAAAGAAGTTGAGAGACTTTGATCTAGTAGACCCATCTCTGTATCAAGAATTGATTGGCTCATTAATGTACTTGGAGAATACTCAACCATATATTTTATTTGTGGCATGTTTGATTTATTATATACAACTACATGGATTTATTGATTCAGATTGGAAAGGTAGTGTAGTTGACATAAGAAGTGCTACTTGGATATGTTTCATTTTGAGATTTTCCACAATGTCATGGGATAGAAGGAAACAAAAGTTTGTTTCACTCAACACTACAGAAGAAGAGTATATCGCAACTTGTGATGCTTGTATGAAAACAATGTGGCTCCATAATCTGGCTTCTTGACTATTTGATTAGGTGTTGGATTTGACCATGATATATTGTGAAAATAAAATTTGTGTGAAGTTTTCAGAGAACCTGATGTTCCATGAAAGGGCGAAGCACATTGAGAGAGAGTATTATTTTATCCATGATAGAGTCCATAGGGGAGAAGTGGTTCTTCAGTATATCTTCACAATTGAGAAGATAGTTGATATTTTGGTAAAGCCTCTGTCAAAGATGAAAAGTTTGTGCACTTAAGGGACAAGATGGTACTCATGGAGATGAATTCCTTATTGGAAAAGGAAGAGATTACTCCTAGGTTGGGAGGGAGCACTAGTATGTTATTTATTTATGGGAAGTCATTTTCTAGTTCAAAAAATGGTCTAGGTTGGGAAGTCACCTTCCAGTCCAAAAAGTGGCCAAATATTCCTGACGAACAAACATCTTTCCATTTTGGAAAATGGTTCAAATCAGACAGTCATTTTCGTAATGAAAATGGTCTGATAGATTTTTGATGTACCATAGACAGTGATTATCCTTGTGTCTAGTGTGGGGAAATGGTATAGGATATTCATTCTTCTTGGCATTCACTGATTAGTGGTCAAGCAGAATGTTTCACCTCTCCGGGCAGTCATCCTTTCAAAGTTCACAATTGTGAGTAGTTTCAAAGAATGGTTTGTTATAGGAGGTTGGTGCAGGACAATCATTTCCATAGGAAATGGTTCAAATAGTCATTCCCTAGGTAAGGCTCATTCTCTCCAGGTTTCACTGTTATTAGTGTTGCTGGAGGAATGGCCCAGTTAGGTGAATGGTTTAGGTTCTGAAATGAGGGACAAGCATTCCCTAGGACATACTCAATCTCTCTAGGTTGCACTATGATTAATGCTAGAGGAATGGTCCATTTAGGTGGATGGTACATGATCATAAATAAGGGACATTTAATCTTCTATGATTGGGAAGAATAGTCTAGATAGCCCATGACTAATGTTTTACTTTTTGAGGGCATATGCTCTTCCAGATATCACAAATGTGAGTGGAATAATGGCCCAAATGAATCAGTTTCTATCATGATATTGTTTATGCAGGTTGATATCATATGATATGATTGTTGTGGAGACTCTATGTCTATGGACAGTAGTTGTATGCTATTGTGGTGGATGTGATCCATGGGTAGTGACTATGTGTCACTAGTTAGTAGCCGTGTGCTACTAGGAGTGGCTATGTACCACTAGATAGTAGTTGTATACTACTATAGATATACACAATTGTGTTCTATTGGATGGAATTATAGTAGAAGTATGCTACTATATGAGTTCTATGGAGACTACCAGTAGTGTTGGAGTTGATTGTCAGCTAGATGGATAGTCAGTGTGTTCATGGACATACATTCTCCAGACAGAGAATGGTCCAGATAGAATAGATTGTTGATGGAGATACATTATCTCTGTGCAGAATTGTAACACCCTATTTCCCCCAGTTTGTAAAAATAACTGGACTGGCCAAGAACTGTGGCAAACTCATAAATGTGAATATGTGATGTAAATGGACCTTGTGGAAAAGGTCAATAAATGTGAATAAAATTATGAATTTATATTGCAGGACTGCTGAGAGGGGATGTGCAGAAAAAGAGACCACGATGGTGGTGGAAGGCACCTGGAAAGGTGACATTAACTTCCACCGAGAATTAATACTGTATTTGGACTCCACTGGCCCGAAGAACCAAAAGCAACTCACTGGCCCTGAATTAAATGTCTCGCAGGTTGGTAGGTAGATGGTTTAATGAGGGATGGGAGGTGAACCTCCCATCCATAGAGCCATCAGGCTTGATCAGCATGAGGGTAATCGCACCACATGCAACCTCGCAAGAGGATAAGGCGTGGGGTAGAAGAAATTGGGGGGGGATGCGAGGGGAAAACTCTGACAATATGCAGAGTGAGTGATAGCAGAGAGGAAGGAGAGTAACCTTCGCTCCTGGTCACTGGAGGATAGCGAGGTAGTTTCAGAGCATCGTGGTCTCAGCTCAGGGGTGGCTAGTGGTAAATTTGCTGGGAGTCACTAAGCCTATGGTTGGGTGGAAACGAGCACCCCTCTCAGCAGTTGCATAACCCCTAGTGTTATTTCTGATAAGTGTTTTGCCTTTGGCATCCTGAAATATATGTATATGTTCATTATGATGATTATGCCCATAAGCTGTGAAACTGTGAATGATTTCATTATAAAAAAATGTATGTATGGTATGTTGATCAGTACTGGTAGTTGTATATTTGTATGGAAGGACTATGTATGGCTTATGTCCTCATGAATTATTACTTACATGCATACTGATCTAATTCAAACTTCACGTCTGGTTCTCAGGAGAGCAATACCCTTACTTGCTTCAGATAGTACCCTGGGTAGACCTTCCCATAGAGATACCCTTCTCAAAATCCCATCAAGAACCTGGAAGGAGGATGTGGGGGTGCAAGGCCCTAAGAAATCATGGATAGGTATCGAATCGACGGACGAGATCCTGTCAGGAAGTCTGTAGTCACTCACAACCGTTAGATAAGAAGAGGAAGCGAGAAGGATAAGTACCTCAACCTTGATAGGTGTTGATCGATGAACGAGATTTCATCGGGAAATCTATGATCAATCATGACCATTAGATTCAGTAAGAGGAAGCGGGAAAGTTAAGGGTCTTGACTTTGATAGATGGTGAATGATGGACAAGATCCCATCGGGAATTCTGTAGCCACACACGACCATTGGATTAGTAGGAGAAAGTAGGGCGTTAAATGCCTTACCACTTTGTTTTCCTGTATCTTCATGGGTAGCGAAGAGTTTACGACCATGGATCCCCAAAGTCCATGAGAGTATCTGGGCCGTGGATCTTTCCACGTTTAGGAAGTCGTGGGAGAGCCCACAAGTTGGGAATCTATCTGAGCCGTCAGATTTTGGCTGAAAAAACTGACAGTCGTTGGATCTGTCAGAAGATACCCGAGGGTTAACACCCTAGTGGATCGGGACTTTCCAATGTGGAAACCCCGAAATAGATTTGAGCCGTCTGATTGACGGAGGCCACGTGTCGTGAGATCTCCCATTTTGGAAATTAGGAATCGTGGAATTGGGATTCCCGTTGACAAGAGTTCAGGATTTTCCAGTGTGGAAACCCCGATATAGATTTCAGTCGTCCGATTGACGAAGGCCATGTGTCACGAGATCTCCCATTTCAGAAATCGAGAATCTCAGAATCGGGATTCTCGTTGACAAGAGTTCGGGATTTTCCAATGTGGAAACCCCAGAATATATTTGAGCCATTAGATTGATGGAGGCCATGTGTCATGAGATCTCCCATTTTGGGAAATCAGGAATCGCAAAATTGGGATTCCGTTGACAAGAATTTGAGATTTTCCAATGTGGAAACCCCGGGATAGATTTGAGCCATCCGATTGATGGAGGCCACGTGTCGCGAGATATCCCATTTTGGGAAATTGGGAATCATGAGATCGAGAGTCCTGGCGACAAGGGATCAGGACTTTCCTGGGTGGAAATCTCGAAGCAGTTGCGGACCATCGGATTTAAGGAGGTGATGTGTCGAGAGATTACCCATTTTGGGAAATTGGGGATCAGGGATTCGGGAATTTCGTTGACAAAAACCCAGGCTCTTGCCTTGACAAATATTGACCCATAATGATGAGAGGATAGCAGGTGGCTAAGTCCTGATGGATGGATGAAATTCCTTTGGGGAATCTCAAGGTCTGTAACGACCGTCCGATGTGAGGAAGAGATGTCATCTTTACGCTGGGGTTCAAATGCGCATAAGGGTAAGTAGCGAACAGATCTAGATGGCCAGAGTCCACCTGTCCAGATCTACGACTGAGGATTCATTTCGGATCCCCCTTGCCATTCTGCCTTTAATGGGGGGGGAGGGGGGATCTGGAATAGTGTGGCGTGTGAAGTGGGCCCCCCGTCCTGTCCTGTCGACTATCGTGTCACACTTTCCCCTCTGCCACCTGCATTCCACTTAACTGTGCGATGGGTCCTATTCTCATTGGCTGACCTCTAGCCCTGTTGGGATTCATCGCTATTGGCTGGTTGCTAGCCCTGTCGGGGTTCGACATTTGCAAAGCTGAATGGTTTGACATTACCATAGCAAAAAGACGTGAAATTAAAAATACATTATGTTTATTTGAACTGTGATCGTGACCCGCGATCACATGGGCACAAAGAGATAAAGAAAGAGCCAACTTATGCTGGTCCTCCATGGATATTTAGGACTTTCGATTAAGCAGAAGACCAGAAAAATTTGATCAAGGTAGTGGGTATCTTACAAAGTGGTATCAGAGCATGGTTACAACACTTGACCTGATTGGGCTCATGCGCGAGTTGCGCATAAGCTTTGTTCGAAGCACTCCTACGAGGAGTAACCCCCTAACTTAACTCTCTTCTCCAAGATTAAAAACTTGGAAACAAGAACCCGACTGTGTATGCATGTGAAAGAGTTATAAATTCATGTGCAGATTATAAAATGTATTTAACTCTTGACTAATAACCATCGTTTGTCTTTTCACCCAAGTGGACGATCAATCGTGGGAATTTACAGACGCATAGAATGGTGACACCCCAAGAGATGGGAGAAGGCTCCCGCAATAGAGACAAAGAGTCTGACAAAATAAGAGCAATGGGAACCCCTCCAAATCTAGTTGAGACTGTGAGGAGTCTTATGGTTGAATTGCAATGTTGCAAGGCCGACAATGAAAGGATGATGAAAGAACAAGAAAAGCAAACCGAAATTAATGCAGTTTTACTGCAGAGCTTATCCGACCTACAATGACAAATGCAAAATGAACCCAAGATGCAGAAACATGGTCGTATCAGTGGCCATACTGAGAGGAGCACCTCAAGAAAGGTCCACCCTAGAGGTAAAGGACTAGTGCCGGACGATTCCACTGAGAAGGAAGCTGGCGATTCAGAAGGCTCTTCCAGTAGCAGGACCAGTTCCTATTCTTGCAGAAAATAGAAGAAACAAAATACTTCCAAGGGTCCAAAATTTGAAGAATTCAGAAAGGCCAAACCTCCCTCCTTCGACGGTGAGATAAAGAAGGGAGAGGAAGCCAAGGCTTGGATACTTGTACTGAAGAAATATTTCAGAGTCCATGATTTTTCAGAGAATTTGAAGGTCCGAGTGGCCACTTTCAATCTGAGCGGAAAGGATTCCATCTGGTGGGAGGATCTTAAGAATATGAAAGGGGTCTGTGAGGAGGACCTATCTTGGAAATAGTTTGAAAAGTACTTCCGGAAGAAGTATTTGTTAGAAAGGTATTTCGACAAGAAGGCTAAAGAGTTTTATGAACTCAAACTGGGACAACTCACTATAGAGGAATATGTCAACAAATTCCTCGACTTATTGAGATATGTACCCTACATCAAAGTAGAGAAGGCGAAGGCGCAACACTTCATCAGTGGGATACCCAAGGAATACCAGAACCGAATCAAATTCGATGAGCCAAAGACCTTAGAAGACACTATTCGAAAAGCAAGATATTGTCATGAACAATATGGACATCGGGCAGAGTCTCATGAAGAATGGAAACAGAAGATTGGTTCGAGATTTCAGAAAAAGGGTACCAAACCCTCGGGATTTAAGAACTATAGGAAGAACCCCAGAATGAACTTTCCAGCTCAGAGTGTACTCCAACAGAACTTTCCCTCGGTGGACAGAAGTAAAACTTATGGACCTATACCAGTGAAGACTAATAACCCAAAGAAAGAACCTCTGAAATGCTGGGGTTGCGGAGAAGAGCATCTCCTTAGAGACTGTCCACACCGACAACATAATAGTCGAAAATTTTATAACATCCAGGAAGCTCCCACAGTCAATGATGTGGCAAGGAGTGTGCTGCAGATTTATGTAGCCTTGGATATTAACCAAGCTGACCACCAAGCTTCAGTGGTGGAAATAGAAGGTATGATTTTCAACCATCTGGTGTCTATTTTGATTGACCCTGTTTCAAATTTGAGTTATATAGACCCTAAATTTGTTGATAAGTGTAAGCTACAACCACGAAAACAAACTAAGCCATGGTTGGTACAGTTAGCCACTGGCACCAAAAGAAAGGTGGTAGAGGTCATACCAGCCTGCCAACTAATGTTGGGTGAATTCCCCACCCAAGCAACCCTTAATGTATTACCCCTGGGATCATACAATCTATTGATTGGTATGGACTGGTTGGCCTCCCATAAATCCAGACTGGACTATTACCATAAAACCTTAGAATGTGTGAGAAAAGAAGGAAAAAGGATAACCCTCCAAGGGATCTGAAAATCGATCTTGGTGAGACAAATATCAGCCTTACAAATGAGAAAGTATTGCCGAAAGGGATGTCCCCTATATGCAATATAGGTGTTGAAAAAAATTGAAGGTGCTAAACCAAGCCCTGACGATCACCCTATCCTGAGAGAATATAGAGATGTGTTTTTGGAAGAGGTACCGGGTCTACCTCTGAGAAGGGACATTAACTTCTCAATAGAGCTCACACCAGGAGTGGTGTTGGTGTCTAGGACACCCTACCGGATGATCACACCTGAGTTAGTAGAACTCAAATTACAATTGAAAGAAATGATGGATAAGGGTTATATTCGACCCAGCGTGTCCCCATGGGGAGCACCATTCCTGTTTGTGAAAAAGAAGGATGGCACCCTTAGATTGTGTATAGATTATAGACAACTCAATAAAGTAACCATAAATAACAAGTACCCCTTTCCCAGGATCGATGATCTATTCAATCAACTGGGGGGTGCGTCTATTTCCTCAAAGATTGACTTGAGGTTAGGATACCATCAAGTCCGAATCAAGGGTGAAGACATCCATAAAACCGCTTTCCGGACACGGTATGGTCACTATGAGTTTGTGGTAGTACCATTTGGGTTAACCAATGCCCCTGCCACTTTCATGTGCTTAATGAACAATGTACTTAGTAAATTTTTAGATAAATTTGTACTAGTTTTCATTGATGACAGATTAATCTACTCTAAGAATAGAGAAGAACATGAAGAGTATCTTAGACTTGTGCTGCAAGTGCTAAGAGAGCATCAACTCTATGCTAAATTCAACAAATGTGACTTCTTTTAGAAGAAAATACATTACTTGGGACATGTTCTATCTGAGGAAGGGGTAGCAGTAGATCCTGACAAGATTAGGTCTATCATGGAATGGCCTACCCCAAAGGATGTCTCAGACATCAGATCCTTTATGGGATTGGCGGGATACTATAGGATATTTATAAAAGGATTCTCCAAGATTGGTTTTCCAATCACTACCCTCCAGAAGAAGGGGACAAAATTGTTGTGGAAACAACAACGTGAAGAAATATTTCAAACCTTAAAACATCGTCTAACCCATGCACCCATGTTGAAAATCGCTGACCCAGAAGATGACTTCCTTGTGTGCACAAATGCCTGTAAGGAAGGGCTCGGAGGAGTCCTTATGCAAAAAGGAAGTGTGATCTACTATGAATCCCGAAAATTGAATGAACATGAATCAACTATGTGACTCATGATCTAGAACTGGTTGCCATAGTGCATGCCTTGAAAATGTGGAGGCATTACCTCTTGGGAAGAAAAATTGTACTTATGACAGATCACTGTGGATTGCGATATTTGTTTGACCAACCAAAGCTCAATGCTAGACAAGCTAGATGGATGGCCCTCCTTAGCAAATTTGATTTTGAAATCAAACACATCAAAGGGAAGGAAACTAGGGTGGTCAATGCCCTTAGCAGGAGCATGAGAATGATTCACCTGGCAGCAGTGAGTACCTGCAAGATAGATTTCAAGAACAGACTCAGAAATGCACAGGAGACAGATTCCTTCATTCAGACGGTGACCCTGTACCTACAACAAGAACCCTCTGGAGTAAAATATGAAGGCTACCATATGACCAAAGGAGGTCTGCTCACCTATAGAGATAGAATGTACATTCCAAATCGTGATGACTTGAAGAGGTTCATCATGGTTGAACTACATAAAATACCATACACTAGTCACCCAGGATACCAGAAAATGATCATTGCCACTCGAAAACAATTTTATTGGCTTGGATTGAAGAAATACATAGCCAAATATTTGGCCCAATGCATAGAGTGCCAACAGGTTAAAGTAGAACATCGACACCCAACAGGACTATTACACCCTTTAAAACAGATCCCTTCGTTCAAAATGTGACCCTGTACCTACAACAAGAACCCACTGGAGTAAAATACGAAGGCTATCAGATGACCAAGGGAGGACTACTCACCTACAGGAATAGACTGTACATTCCCAACTGTGACGACTTGAAGAGGTTCATCATGGATGTACATAAAATACCCTACACCGGTCACCTAGGATACCAGAAGAAGATTATTGCCACCCGGAAACAATTTTATTGGCCCGGATTGAAGAAGGACATAGCCAAATATCTGGCCCAATGCATAGAGTTCCAACAGGTTAAAGTAGAACATCGACACCCAGCAAGACTATTACACCCTTTACCCATCCCAGAATGGAAATGGGAAACCATCTACATGGATTTTATCACTGGATTACCAACTTCAACCAAACAGAATGATGCCATTATGGTGGTTGTGGATAAGTTGAGCAAGTCTGCTCATTTCAACCCCGTCAAATCAACCTGCAAGGTGATAGATATCACCCAGATATTCATGAAAGAGGTATTCCGACTGCATGGTATGCCAAGAGAGATAATATTTGACAGAGACACAAAATTTACTTCCAATTTTTGGAAATCACTACTGGTGGGTTTAGAGACCAAATTGTTGTTCAACACTGCCTATCACCCTCAAACCGACAGACAGACAGAAAGAGTGAACCAAATATTAGAAGATATGTTAAGGATGCATGTAATGCATCAACCGAGGAAATGGGAAGACTACCTGCCATTGGTAGAATTCACCTACAACAACGACTACCAAGCATCCTTAAAGATGAGTCCCTTCAAGGTCCTCTATGGTAGGCCATGTAATACTCCAATCAGCTGGAGTAATCCTGTAAATAGGATTTATTTTGGACCCGACATGCTGAGAGAAATGGAACAGCAAGTGACTCAGATAAAACAAAATCTGAAGGTCGCTCAGAACTGACAGAAAAGTTATGTTGACCAAAAGAGAACTCCAAGAGAGTTCAAAACGGGAGACCATGTATATCTCAAAATTAATCCCAGAAGGAGTTCCCTGAAAATGGGAGCTTGTGCCAAGTTTGCACCCCAGTATTGTGGACCCTTTGAGGTTCTAGATAGAGTGGGACCTATAGCCTATTGTCTAGCACTTCCTCCCACAATAAAAGAACATAACGTTTTCCATGTTTCATTACTGAAGAAATATGTACATGATGCTAATCATATAATTGACTGGTTTGTGATCCAGGTGGAACCGAAGGGAGAATTTCTGCCAGAGCCCCAATGCATATTGGATAGAAAGGAAACCCCACTCTAGAACTGAACCATTGCACAGGTAAAGGTGTAGTGGATACATTTTGGCTCAGATGAGGCTACATGGGAAATGGAGGATGCCATGAGACAGGCATATCCGATTTTGTTTACTTTTATACATGCAATTCATGTTAATAGATGAGAACATCGAGGATGATGTTCCCTTTTAAGGGAGAGGGAATTGTAACACGCTGTTTCCCCCAGTTTGTAAAAATAACTGAATTGGCCAAGAACTGTGGCAAACTCATAAATGTGAACATGTGATGTAAATGGACCTTGTGGAAAAGGTCAATAAATGTGAATAACATTATGAATTTATATTGCAGAACTAATGAAAGGGGATGTGCAGAAAAAGAGACCACGATGGCGATGGAAGGCACCTGGAAAGGTGGCGTTAACTTCCACTGAGAATTAATACTGTATTTGGACTCCATTGGGCTGGAGAACCAAAAGCGGCTCGCTGGCCCTGAATTAAATGTCTCGTAGGCTGGTAGGTAGATGGTTTAATGAGGGATGGGAGGTGAACCTCCCATCTGTAGAGCCGTCAGGCCTGATCAACGTGAGGGTAATCGCGCCACACACAACCTCACAAGAGGATAAGGCATGGGGTAGAAGCGATTGGGTAGGGGGAACGCGAGGGGAGAACTCTAGCAATATGAAGAGTGATTGATAGCAGAGAGGAAGGAGAGTAACCTTTGCTCCTGGTCACTGGCAGACAGAGAGGCAGTCTCACAACATTGTGGTCTCAGCTTGAGGGTGGCTAGTGGTAAATCTGCTGGGAGTCAGTAAGCCTACGGTTGGGTGGAAACGAGCACCCCTTTCAGCAGTTGCATAACCCCTGGTGTTATTTCTAATAAGTGTTTTACCTTTGGCATCTTGAAATATATGTATATGTTCATTCTGATGATTATGCCCATAAGTTGTGAAACTGTGAATGATTTCATTATAAAAAATGTCTGTATGGTATTTTGATCAGTACTAGTAGTTGTATATTTGTATGGAAGGACTATGTATGGCTTATGTCCTCATGAATTATTACTTACATGTGTACTGATCTAATTCAGACTTCGCATCTGGTTCTTGGGAGAGTGATACCCTTATCTGCTTCAGACAGTACCCTAGGTACACCTTCCCATAGAGACACCCTTCTCAAAATCCCATCAAGAACCTGGAAGGAGGACGTGGAGGTGCAAGGCCCTAAGAAATCCCAGATAGGTATTGAATCAACGGATGAGATCCTGTCGGGAAGTCTATAGTCACTCACAACTGTCAGATAAGAAGAGGAAGCAGGAAAGATAAGTACCTAAACCTTGATAGGTGTTGATCGACGAATGAGATTTCATCGAGAAATATATGATCAATCATGACCGTTAGATTCGGTAAGAGGAAGTGGGAAAGTTAAGGGTTTTAACTTTGATAGATGGTGAATGAAAGACAAGATCCCATCGAGAAGTCTGTAATCACACACGACAATTAGATTAGTAGGAGAAAGTAGGGCGTTAAATGCCTTACCACTTTCTTTTCCTGTATCTTTGTGGGTAGCGAAGAGTTTAGGACCGTGGATCCCCAAAGTCCATGAGAGTATCTGGGTCATGGATCTTTCCCTATTTAGGAGGTTGTGGGAGAGACCACAAGTTAGGAATCTGTCTGAGCCGTCAGATTTTGGCTGAAAAACCCGACAGCCGTTGGATCTGTCAAAAGATACCCGAGGGTTAACACCCCAGTGGATCGGGACTTTCCAATGTGGAAACCCTGAAATAGATTTGAGCCATCCAATTGACAGAGGCCACGTGTCACAAGATCTCCCATTTTGAAAATTGGGAATCACATAATCGGGATTCTCGTTGACAAGAGTTCGGGATTTTCCAATGTGGAAACCCCAGGATAGATTTGAGCTATCCGATTGACGGAGGCCACATGTCGCGAGATCTCCCATTTCGAAAATCGAGAATCGCGGAATTGGGATTCCCATTGACAAGAGTTCAGGATTTTCCAATGTGGAAACCCCAGGATAGATTTGAGTTGTCCTATTGATGGAGGCCATGTGTCGCTATATCTCCCATTTCGGGAAATCGGGAATCGTGGAATCGGGATTCTATTGACAACAGTTCAGTATTTTCCAATGTGGAAACCCTAGGATAGATTTGAGCTGTCCAATTGATGGAGACCACGTGTCGCAAGATCTCCCATTTTGGGAAATCGAGAATCATGAGGTTGGGAGTCCTGGCGACAAGGGATCGAGACTTTCTTGGGTGGAAATCCTAGAGCAGTTGCAGATCGTCTGATTTAAGGAGGTGATGTGTCGAGAGATTACCCATTTTGGGAAATCGGGGATCGGGGATTCGGGAATTCCGTTGAAAAAACCCCAGGATCTTTCCTTGACAAATACTGACTCATAATGATGAGATGATAGCAGGTGGCTAAGTCCCCATGGATGAACGAAATTCCTTCAGGGAATCTCAGGTTCTGTAATGACCGTATGATGTGAGGAAGAGATGTCGACTTTACGCTGGGGCACGAATGCGCATAAGGGTAAGTATCGAACATATCTAGATGGCCAAAGTCCACCCGTCCAGATCTACGACTGAGGATTCATTTCGGAGCCCCCTTGCCATTCTGCCTTTAATGGGGGGGGGTCCGTAATAGTGTGGCGTGTGAAGTGGGGCCCCCCTCCTGTCCTGTCGACTATCATGTCACACTTTCCCCTCTGCCACCTGTATTCCACTTAACCGTGCGATGGGGCCTATTCTCATTGGCTGACCTCTATCCCTATTGGGATTCATCCCTATTGGTTGGTCACTAGCCCTATTGGGGTTCGGCGTTTGCAAAGTTGAATGGTTTGACATTGCACACAATGGTTGAACAAAGACGTCAATTAAAACAATCTCTATGGTACATATGACCCTATTATTACTAAAAAATCATTTGTAACATTGCACACAATGGTTGAACAAAGACGTCAATTAAAACAACAATTAGTCCACCTACAACACCAAAATCCATCGAAAAGGAAAAGAACTATATACTTGGTTTAAAAATCAAAGTGCACAAATTCACCAAAGTAAGCACACGCACAATGCAAAATATGCATGGGCTAACACATCCCTCAGCGTGCACTATACACAATATGCATGACTGTCTATGAGAATATACATGCACTTCTATAAACGATGCATTTATGAATCTTTACGGCCTTTCAACCACTTCTATTCTGACCCCCAACATGATTTGACACTCATATCTAAGAGAAATCTAGCTTGGAGGTTGGTTAAGAGCAAGGAAGTGACCTAAAAGGCCCCTTGTTCATAATATGAACTAATTATATCTTTCCATGAATGGATACTATAAATATGTGCCATGGGTGTGCTAGAAAAATAAGAACTTCAAGGTATTGTTATGCTGGAAGAATTCTTCTTTGAGAATCCTCTTTTCTCTTGGAATTATTCAAGCACCATTGCAAGGGCAATTCCACTAACCTCTTGAGGGAATTGGCATTATATTTATTCACCATTTTTACTTTCCATTTCATGAAGTGAAGAGATATCTATTAGGGAAATCAAGATCCCTCCCAAGGAGGAACAGGGGACTCATAAGTCCCTGCTTTTATCTACAACATTTAGCCTATCAATATATTGATCCATTGGTAGCTATATATTGATTATTGTTTTCTTTTCATGGTTCTAGTTCTTCCAAGCTTCTCAAACATTGTATTTCTTAGTTGTTTTTAGTTTTATTTCCTTCTTTCATGTGTATTTGGTTATCTAATCAACTCACAAACTTCTGTCTTTTTTAGATGACTTAACTAAGCATGAAAGTGTTGTGTTTTTGATTACCCATGTGAAAAAACCAACACAATTGATTGGCAACCATACTGGGGATCGATATCAAAGATCACTTATTTCTAATTGTTTTGATATGTAGGTACCAAAACTGACCTAGTTCAACCTTCCATTTCAAAATTTAGAGCCAAGACAAGAGAATTTCACTTGGAAATTTTTTTCCCAACGCGTGACAGGAAGTGTGCAGTTGTCAAGGAACATATACATGCACTTAGTGCACTGTGAGAGTGAAATACTTCATTAATATGCGCATTCTTCACATTCTGTGCCCTCTACGCACCTGTCAGAACTGTAGTCCGCACATAAGTCCAATTTTGGAAAATTGTAAGGGTTTTTATGAATGGTTTGATGGCCCATTGCCTTCAGATTTTAATTTCCTGCACTTTGTAAAGCAATCACACTTCACTTAGAGTACTTTCTCACAAGAAATGTTATCTAACATAATCACTTAGGGGTAAAAATAATCATTATTCTTCTCTTTTCTTTGTTGCCACATGGATGGCTCATTTGGATTTTAAAATTTTGAGTTAAAGTTATTTCTTTTTTAGACATAATCAATTAATTTGGGACTAGAAATCAATTTTAACCATCAAGTATTCTCTTCCCCCACACCCTAGTGTGATCTCAAGAATCAGAAAAGGTGGTTGAAAGGAAATTTCATCTCCCTTAAAAATCATCAGGAGAGGACAAAGCCCCCCTAGGGTTCCTCTTATTTTTTAAAATCATATTAAATATTTGTAAGGGTCCATACATGCCCACATGTTTGCAATCCTAAGATAGTTTCAAAATTCTTTCTTAGTTTACACAACGCTCTAGGAAAGTTTAAAAGATCAATTAACAGGCCCATACATTCCCACATGTCTACAATTCTAGGATAGTTTCAAAAGCTTTCTTAGTATAGACAACATTCTAGGGAGTTTAAAGGATTTGTAAGGACCCATATGTCCACATTGCTAGTTCTTTAGGGATTTAAATATTCCACAAGGTTGTACCAAAGAAACATAGTAAGCTAGGTAAGAAGATTTGTAAGGACCACAGGAAGTCCACATGATGCAATCTCACACTTAACTTATTAGAATATTTTTCACACTTTTCACTTTCTTGCACACAAAGCCACTGCTCACACACATAATTTCTATTTGAATGTGGAGTTCAATGTAGGATTTCTTTTTTAATACTCACAAAGTACTTTAAAGGAACTCTGAAAGATCTAGATACTTATTTAGAAATAATACACACCAATTTAATTCAAACGAGGTTGGTCCATGACCCCAATCTCTCAGCCCAACACATATAATTTTTTTCTAAGAATGCACTAAATTTTCCTCCATAGGAGGTACCAAAATAATATTTTTAGTCTCGGTAGGATCTTGGGGGTAGGCATCCAAATAACCCCCTGTTATCTGATTCTCACATTTTGAAACAATAGAAGTTGAGAATAGGGATATTTCAAATCCTCCAAGTCAAGTTTTCCTACACCATAAGGCAAGGAGATACTCATGAAGGGTCGAAGGCCGAGGTCTGGTTGTTCTATGCATCCCTCCTTGAGTCACTCAACTCTTGTGAGGGAATACATCTCGTGACCCATTTCTGAGGCCAAAAATCTAAATGTCACACTTTGACCATGGTACTTAGTGGCCAAACATAGGATATCTACCCAAGTGGTGGTTGTGGGATGTAATCGCACCTTGATCATATTTTGTGTGGCTATTGGAAAATATCACCAACTCTTTTGGGATATGCACCCTCTACCCCTCATTATAACTGATTACTTCAACCTTCACTAGTTCCTCTTCCGATGGCTTCACAACCCACTGTTGAGTGTTATTGGAAGGACCAGTGCTAAATTGAGAGGAAGGAAGATACATCTTTTAGGACACAAGCATTTGTTTTTTTTATTCCCCCACGTGGACAAAATCCACCTACCAACATGCTTCTTTATTTACAATTGATTTATGTATGATTTTCATTTTATTACATGCAATTGTGAGTTATACTATTTTGTGTAGGTAAAAATCTCTTGTTTATTTATTTCTCTCTTGTCACCATTTAAACAAATTCACTTTTTTAGTCAGCACCATAGGGGAACCACATAATCCCCGTCATTCTAGATGCCTACAAAATCTACCTCCTATTCTAGGAGGGGTCCCTAGTGTTTCCAACTCACTGGATCAACCATCTCACACCCTAGTGAGTGCTACTATCTTGAGATTAACTTTACTTGATTCCACTTTTCTTGGGTCAAATACCCAAGGCAACCCATCTATTGGTTCTCCTTCACAAGGAGGCGGGATTCAAGGCGGGATTCAAGATTCTTCTCAAGGAAGAAGTAGAAACCCACCAAATCCCTCTCAAGGGATAGGTCCACCACTTACACACACAATGGATGGAGCTAATCCTCCACCAAATCTCCCCTTGCCATACTTGGAATCCCTCAACATTCCTGATTTAACCAAAATCACGAATGATCCCATCTTGCATGATGCCAGTTGGCCCAATATGCATACGAAATTGCCTTCATATATTCCAAAGTTTGAAGGAAAACTAGGGGAAGATCTAGCCAACCATGTTATGAACTTCCACTTATGGTGCTCTTCAAACAACATCATGGATGATTCCATCTACTTGAGGTTATTTCAAATAACTCTCACTCTTTCATCAGCCAAATGGTATGTGGACGAAAAATCAAGGTCCCATGTGACCGTTGAATCATTGGCCAATGCCTTTTTGTGATTTTTCCAATTACCATTGCATCATGATACTGGCTTAGAATTTTTGTCCGAGTTCAAACAAACCATTTCTATCCACATCATTGACCACATCCATGAATGGCAGTGATGATGTAGTTTGTGTAAAGAAGAAACCACTAAAGAACAATGTCTCGATTGGTTTCCGAAATCTCTCATCTCTGTCATTTCCAAATACGTAGCATCTACTTTTCCTCAATCAAAAGAGGAATCCATTAGCAAGGCCAAAAAAATTGACCTCATATATGCCCAATTAGGTTACTTGTGCACAGTATGTCCTGATGCATTGAGGCCCCTACCATTTGGCCAGGAAAAACCTGGAATGTGCCACAATGTGGATGGGTTGATTGGTTCTATGACACACTGTAACCCTTACAACTACCCTCAACCATATGGATAGACATTTTATTACCCTCCTCCCCCTCACTAACAGTGATTTCCTGTTGTCCCCCCTCCACCCTTAGGGGGAACCCCACTAGTACCTATGATGCATCCAGTCCCTCAATCAAGTACGGGTCCACCCCCAACACCCATATATAATCTCGATCATAGTGGAGGTACTTCAACTTCCTATATGCCATATGGATTGTCTCCACAAAAAAATCCATATTTTCCATTTTCTGGTCCTCCCCAACTGATTTCTCCTCCACCAGGACAACCACACGCCGATGTTAACTTCATTCATACCTCTCCTAGTCAAAAGATTCATTATTTTGAATAGTTAAATATGGAAAATATGACCCATTAGTCGAATAATGACAAGAAGAAAGGAAAAAAAATGAAACAATAACAACCTAGGACCAAGAGGAAATAACCCCCAACAAAACCATCCTATTTGGGGTAACCAGAATCAAGGCAGCCATAACCCCCAAGGGGGAAACAACAAAAATAAACCACACCAAGCGAAGAAAAAAAATCTCAAAACTAACTTCCCTTGCGCTCTATGTGGTGCGTATGGACATTATACTCACCATTGCCCTCAAATTTCCAATTATAAATGGATGAAAGAATCCATGAACACACAACACCCTCTGGCACCACCTTCCCCCCAACTGACCCCACATCATTATTTTCAACCACCACCTCTGACTGTTTTTCAAAATGAAATTCCACACCAAGGTGTGATGAATACTCAACAGGAGGGAAACTATGCCCCACCAAAAATGGGGAAATATCAAAACCCAGGGCCTAATCAACTTAGAAATCCATTTGATCATAGTATCCTCTTTACCAGTGAAGAGGAGATTCTTATACAAACACACAACCATCCATATGGCATGCCTCCTAAATCTACCCAACCACCTCATAAACAAATCTAGCTATATCCGAACAACCATTGATGATCCCACTCCCTAATCTAGAACCAAATCCTTGTATACCCCGCATACCACTACGATGGAATGTACATAACCCTCATGCTAGGGAAGCCCATAACTATAGTCTAGTCGATGACTTAGCATAGTCTTCTGAAGCCTTTTCTGTACTGAAGGTCCTCCAAACCTGTCCCACACAACACAAATCCTTTATTTCCACCTTGGGGGAAGTCAAACCTATTGATACTCAACTAATCACCTTTGATTTAGATAGAGGAGAACCATGCCCCCCCACTCTTGTATCCTTTCAGATACTAGTTAAAATCCAGAACATCATAGTTCATCGATGCATCATTGATGAAGTTGAATCCACATACATCATGTCCAAAGAAGTATGATAGAAACCCGGATCACCTGAGCTAGTACCATCCTCCATTACCCTGAGAGCTTATGATAGTCAACCATCATCCCCCGAAGGGCTCTTCCAAAATGTTTTCGTCGAAGTTGGGGGAAAAACCATCCTGATTGACATTGAAGTTATTGACACCCCACTTGATTATAATATCTTGTTTGTACATAGCTACATGTATGCTATGAAGGGAGTAGCTTCTTCTATGTTTCGAATGATGATGTTCCCCCAAAATGGAAAAATTGGCACCATCAACCAACTTACACATTATGAGCCTAATCATTCTGCCAGCATTGATAACATCCTTCCCCTTTTCTGCACTAGCTTGGATTATTTTTCAGTCATTGACGTTGGTCCTGGAATATTCAAATACCCATCCTTATTAGGAACTTATCATGAAGCACCACCACTCCTCAACCCTTTTATTTCAGCACAAGTGTGTGTGATTTCCTCTAACAGAAAAGATATCAGAGACACTAATCCTTCCACGCAGGCCCCTCCCCACATCATAGTTCCACCAGTAGGAGCACTACTACCTCAGGATTTCCCTAAGAACACCACCACACCACTTGTCCATGATTTACCCCCCTCGAGGGGCACATCTCGGTTTGGGAGACAGACCCCCAATCCATTACCCAAATCCCATTTTTCTACCCCCAACCTCGAGTCCAAGCATTCCAGGATGTGGCTACCCTCACCCTTCCTAACATGTTTCTCGCCATCCTTGTATGGTATCTCCACCCACCCTCTTTGGTTCCTACACCATCTATCCCTCCTTAGACACAGGGATTACCAATGCAAATTCTAGTACAGGCCCCCACCATACCAGCCCCACCCCCACCTAGTGACAACACCACCACTACCTGGGATAGATAGAGGAAGAATGAGCCCACAACTCCACTCCCTCTCTGGGATAAACCTCCTTGCACACTATGAAAAAGAGAAGGACACCACACTAGAAGATGTCCTACTCTTCCCGAGTTACGCAATCTTATTCAGCTCTCCAAAGAAACCCCATTTCTTTAAACTCCACCAAGTACATCCACCACTACTATGGAGTCCTCAACCACATGCAATAAAGGGTTACAATGCAATTTCCCTTGTGCCATACGCTCAATGTATGGCCATTACTGATTCGGCAAGATCTTTTCAATGATTATGGTTGAGTTTTAAACTTGCATGAATAATTTAACCATTTGAGAATTTAATGGAAGAATGAGGAAAGAAGAGGATTATATCAGTCAAATACACATATGCAGATCTGAAAAGAATAATGAACAGCAAACCATAAGAACGCAGGTTGATAACGAAGTTTGGCACAATGTTTGCCTACGTCTCCGGGCCTTTTTCCTGTGGGGGGGGCTTCTTTATTTCTGCTCAAGTGCTCAAAATTACATCTCAGCAATGCCCAAAGGCTACAAGACTGATCTGGTCTTGTTGTCCCAGATCTCAAGAACCCTGCAAAAGAAACGGCATGCAAAACTGATGCTCTAAGCTCCCAGAAACGATCCGACAACGTTTCCACCTCAAAGGCTTCCCTGCATCAAACTGGCTTTGGCTTGGCTTTACTTCAGCATAACTCTGCTCTAAATGCTTGTCCTTGGCCTCAAATAGGCCTGGTTTATATAGCAAAGGAGTTGGTTTCTCATCCCCAACTTCCTCCAAGAATCTGGCCTCCAAAAATGCCCAATATCCCAGAATCTGGCCTCCAAAAATGCCCAATATCCCCCAAAAATGGAGTAAATCTGCCAATATTAGGCATAATTAATTTAAAAAAACCAATTTTGGTGGTAAAAACCCACTTTGGCAAAGTTGGTTGGGCGTTAGGCTCGCAAATGCTGGGCGCGCCCCTCTAAACACAGTCATATGGCTATTTTGGGGCTAAGCGCGAGCCCATAGGCTACGCGCTAGCCCCCATAACTCGTCCCTGCTCTTGGTCTCTTGGCACTGTCATAGGCCCACGGGCCAAGTTGTTATAACAACCCCCCCTCGTTTGGTGTAAGCCCTGGTTTTGTGGGCTATGGTTACATACATAGGATTCGCGCCGAGGGCTGGGGCTAGGCCCCGGCCCTTTTCCCACCATAAAACCCTTTGACCAAACTTAAAAGCAATTTTCGCCGATTATTTAACAAAACCATCCGTTTGCCATGTTGGTTAGCACGAATTTGTTAAGTCGTTTGTCCACCGGAGGTCGCGGGTTCGACCCCCGGTGCCACCATAACAAAAGTTTTAACACATAACCAATGAACCAATAATGGGGTGCCACGTGGCAGCCCAGGATTGGGCCACGTGGCACCCTTTTCAACCAATGAAAACATGCCACATGTCATCATGTGATTCACCCACGTCTACTGCCATGTCGTCTGACACGTCAACCTAACGTACTACCCAGTCAGCCTACCACGTCACTGGATGATGTCATCCTGCCACGTGTCACCCTGTGAGTGGTGACACATGTCACCTCATAACTGGTCCGATTGTACGTCAAATATGCCAAATCCATATGACATGTGTCGCGTCCTGGTGATGCCACGTGTCCTCTGTACGGTCTACCACATGTCACCTCCTGGTTGGCCCATGTCAGCTGTACGGACATGCCAAGTCAGCTGTACAGACGTGCCACGTGGTGAGATCGGTAACGGTCACATAGGGTGCAGTTGTGTGTGCCGAGGGCTGGGGCTATGCCCCGACCCTTTTTCCCAACGGTCAAAACACCTATTCAATTCAAATAATTATATTTCCGTTTTGATAACAAGTTCCACCCCACAGACTTCCGGTTAGCCCGACTGTTCGAGCCATAAAAATTTTTTTAACACATAACCGAACAACCAATAATGGGGTGCCATGTGGAAGCCCTTGACTGGGCCATGTGGCACCCTTACCAACCAATTAAAACATGCCACGTGTCAACCTGTGATTGGCCCACGTCAGACTGACGTACCGCCACACGTCAATGCCGTACTGCCACATCATCGACCGTACTACCACCTGTCATCCCACATGTTTGCCCTGTCAGCATGTCACGTCAGCTGCTAACGTCATCCTGCCACATGTCACCCTGCCAGTGGTGACATGTGTCATCTCAAAACTGGTCCAACTGT
>CBVK0100043691.1:2680-32261 GCA_900067695.1 Picea abies
TGCCAATGGTTTGATTATTTGGGAGATTGTTGGATCATGTGTCATTGATGCAAATGGTTTGATTGATTGATGTCAAGTAATTGATTGACTGATGATTGTCCTTGATGAGAATGATAGACTTCAAAGTGGAAACCAATTGATAAATATGGATCATTGATATGATGCATAGATGAAGATGGATCAATGAGTTGTCATTGATACATGATGATGCATAGTTTGTTTGATGAAAACATGACTCATTATTGTCTTATCATGATTGATAAGGTGCAAAAATGGATGAACTCCAAAGTGGTCCCCTTATGGTGAAAGCCCTCATGGGAAGATGCTTTGCGGATTGACTTATCCTAGAAGAAGGGTTAGAGGACCCATACTTGTATGTGAAATAATGAGATGAAGATCAATGAAGTTGGTGGTGAAACTATCCTAGATGGATAGTGTTTGTCATTCCATTTCCGGTGGTATGTGGAATGCCACATAACTCCTCACGGTTTGAGAGTTACGGCCTTATGAAGTTGGAGGACCCCCATATGAAGACTTGAAGCCCCCAAGGTCAAAGAAGTCAAAGTGACCTAAAAGAAGAAAACATTATTTAAATAATAAATAGAAGTGACAAAATCAAGAAAAATTATTTAAATGATAAAGTAAGGTGACAAAATCAAGAAGGAATATTTAAATGATAAATATTGGAGAACTTTCTATTTATGGAAAGTCGTTAACCCTAAAATAAGGAAACTGGGTTAAGTGACCTAGAAATGGGTTGAGTAACCTAGAGGGTGAAATTATAAATAAGATAGCTATGGTCTCTTATAGATCATCCTTTTTGTGGATCAATGGAGAGCTTCTTGTGAGTATCTTTTGGAGTATTGATGGAGAGCTTCTTGTAAGATCATCTTATTGGTGTGGATCTCTTGAGCATGATTGAAGATATATTATGAGGAAGAGAGTGAGAGGAGGATCTCATGGACTCATTAAAGTTTCAGCAATGTTGGAGATCTTGATGACAAAAGTCTCGAAGCTTCAGAAACGCTAGTTTTTGAGGTATACGCGGGCTGTAATAGGCTAGAGTGCGTACACACGCGGGATGTATGACGAAAGGACGCGTATAGTGGATAAAATGGTGAAGACTTGTGTTTGAGATGGTGCCAAGTTCTTGGATGATTAGGCAGGTTCCAGACCTGCATTCTATGGTCTCAGATCTATCACTGAGACATTGGTATGATCACATTATTGTCTTTCTGGATACCTTTGTTTAATATGTTGTGAATGCTTAGGGCATTCTTGGTATGACTTCTATGATATGGTTAAGTTTGGATGTTTTGGTTGATGGAGTGAGCAGTACTCTTTGGATTCAGTGGCGACATGATTGCTATGGTATACTAGATGTTTATACATGTTTAAGATAACATTAATATTGATCTATTGTGGAGCATGAACAAGCTATTGGAGAGTTTGGAGATGTTGTGACTAGATGGTGGTCATATTGGACAATCAGAGATAGAACATAATTGTTATCACTGAAATTTTGTCCACAAATGGTTACAGGAATCTAGCATCTTCAAACAACTATGAGTTCACCCATGGACCAAAATTACCAAAAAAGCATTTCCAAAAGGTTCAAAAATATACAACCAGTTATAAAATAAAGATGTGCTATGACTACACATGGCACGCATACACATGTGCCATCAAGAAACATAGGAAAAGCACACATGAACATGATGCGCAACTATGGATGCTAAAAGCCACGCACACCTGAGAATGATGCATTTATGATGTTGGTCGGCCTGACACCCACTTCTGGTTCAACTTCCAAGTCGATTTGACATCCAAATCTCGGTTGGATCCGGATGGGTGGCTGGTCAAAGACCTAAATGTTCCCTAAACAACCCCTTTTCACACTAAAATCTGGTTGCACAATACCTTAAAGTGGTGCTATAAAACAAAGCCATGGGTGCACTACATTTTCAAGGAATTCATTTGTAAGGTTATGCTTCTGCTATTCTCTTGGGGAATCCTCTTTTCTCATCAAGAGCATACTAGCACCATTCCATTTGGGCAATCTACATCACCTTTTGAGTGGATTTGCTTGGGATTCTTCCACCATTTCTTTCAAGTTTTCAAGTTGTAAGAAGATCTCAATCTTGGGCGTCCAAGAGCCCTCTCTTGGAGGAAGAAGGGACCCAAAGTCCCCTTTCTTTTTGGTGTTTTCTTCTCACTAATACAATCCTTTCCATTGGTGACATGAGTCTTGTTTGTTTCTTGTTCTTATGTCCTTATGCACAATACTTTAGTTGTTCTTTCCTTTCCTAGTTTAATTCTTAGCTTAGTCTTTTATGTTTATTTTTCTAACCCTCTTCTTTACTGTTGTCTTTCTTAGCTAACCCAAATAAGCTTGTAAGCACCTCTGTTTTGCTCATTTAGGTGACAAAATAGGCGCAATAGATTGGCAACTCCACTGGGGAAAGGTATCAATTTCCTACCCAATTTGGGTTATTTTAGCTCTTCTTTCTGTTTATTTAACCTGCAAGCGCCATAACTGGCCTAATCCGACCTGCAAAACATCCAATTCAAAGCTGAGTTGAGAGAATTTCATTCGAAATTTTCTTCACGGTCATGTGATAGTTGTGCGCGAGTTTATTGGCCCATAGTCGTGCATCATGCACATGTGCACCAAAATCATTGTATTACTCAACGTCTTCTGCGCACCTGTGCTCGAAATTCTTTTTTAGTTCATGCATTGGCACTTAGTGCACCTATGTCTACTCTGAGACTTGCACAACTATGTAGAAAAATACACATTGTAATCCTTTTTGTGATTTGTGGAAGGCCCCTAGCCTTCTTAAGGATGATTCCATGCATGTTGTAATATGCACCACACTTAGTTCCCTCTCCATATAAAGGGATTAGTCAAAACACATAGGCACGTAGGGGGTTTAAAATCATTATTTCCTCTTTTTCTTTCATTTTTCCACATGGATGGCCTGCTTTGACTAAGAGTATAAGTTGGAATCATTTGTAATCACATATAAAACTTGCATTGGGACTAGAAATTGGATATCAATCATTGAGTATGCTCTTCTCTCGCGCTTCAAAGCGATCTTGAGAATCAAAAAAAGGTTGTAGGACAATTTCATCTCCCTTAAAAAGACAAAATATTTAGGAGAGGACAACACCCCCTCAGGACCCCTCTTAGTTTATTTTTCAAACACACCTTAAACTTGTAACGGGCCCATAGATGCCCACATGCTACAAAGATAGGATAGTGTTGAAATTTACTTTCTTAGATTAAATCACTAGGGAAGTTTAAAGGTTTTGTAACGGGCCCATACATGCCCACATGATCACAATCTAGGATAGTTTCAAAGCTTTCTTATATTAAATCACAATAGGGAGCTTATATTAAATCACAATAGGGAGTTAAAGGAATAGTAAGGACCCACATGTCCACATGCTAGTTTCCTAGGGACTTTAAAATTCCACAAGGTTGTACCAATGACACATAGTAACTTAGGTAATAAACACTTGTAAGGACCAAGTGAAGTCCACATGCAGCAAGGTGACACCTAAATTATTAAAAATTGGCACACTTTCACTTGTTCACACACAAAGTCACTTCTCACTCACATAGTCTTCATCTCGAAACATGGAGGTTGAAGTAATTTTCCTCCAAAGGGATTCTGAAACACCCCACCCTTTTCTTGATGAAACTATCCACTCCCACTTAATTTCAACGAGGTTGGTTGACACCCCCAATCTCTCAAACAAACCACATCTAATTTTTTTTTTCTAAAAACTCACTAATTTTTCCTCCACGGGAGGTGCCAAAAGAAATCTTTTAGTCTAGGTAGGATTTCGGGGATAGGCATCCAAATAACTCCCCGTTATCTGGTTCTCACATTTTCAAAACAATAGAAGTTGTCAAATAGGGAACTTTAAATCCTCCAAGTCAAGTGTTCCTAACACCATAAGGCAAGGAGATACCTATGAAGGGTTGAAGGTTGAGCCTCGGTTGTTCTGTGCGTCCCCCCTTGAGGCACCCACCTCTTGGACAGGATCCAACCCGTGACCCATTTCTTAGGTCGAAAATCTAAATGTCACACTTTGACCGAGGTACCTAGTGACCAAATTTGAGGACATATACCCAGGTGGCAATTGTGGGCTGCAATTGCACCTTGATAGGATTTTGTGTGGCTATTGGGAAATATCGCCAGCATTTTTGGGATATGCACCCTCTACCCCTCATTATAACTGATTAATTCATCCTTCACTAGTCCCTCTTCCAGTGGCTTCAAACCCCACTGTTGAGTACTATTGGAAGGACCAGTGCTATTTGAGAGGAAGGACGTTACATATTTTAAGACATGAGCATTTTTTTTCTTTGTTATCCCATGCAAAAAAAATCCACCTATCCACATATATACTTTGTTATCAAAACACTTTATGTATGATGCACTTCTAATTACATTTGATTTGGATATATATCGTGTAAAGTTAAAAAATTGCAGCAAAGGATCTTGTTTATTTATTACTCTCACCACCATTCGCACACATTCACTCAGCTAGTCGGACATCATAGGGGACCTACAGAACCCCCTTCATTCCAGACGCTTTCTAAATCTCCCTCCTATTCTAGGGGGAGTTCCTAGTCTTGCCAAATCACTAGCCCCACCTTCTCACACTCCTGTGAGTACCACTGTCTTGGGATCTGCTTTGCTTGGTTCCACCTTAATTGGTTCCAATTCCCAAGGTCCACCATCCACTCACTCTCATTTACATGGAATAAAGGGGCCAACTTCCTCTCAAGGGGGAAGTACAAACCCACCTAGTCCCCCTCAAGGGCCAGGTTCACAAAACACTCACACCATGGCTAGAACTAATCCTCCACCACCACTCCAGATGCCATATTTTGCCTCTATCAAAATACCAGATCTAAGAAAACTCACAAATGATCCTATATTGCATGACCCCACATGGCCTACAATGCCTACCAAACTACCTTCAGATATCCCCAAGTTTGAAGGAAAGGTAAGAGATGACCCTGCCAACCATGTCAAGACTTTCCACTTATTGTGCTCTTCCAACAACATCATGGATGATTCCATCCGACTACGATTATTTCAATGCACACTCACTAGCCCATCAACCAAGTGGTATGTAGATGAAAAATCAGGGTCCCATGCGACTTTTGAGTCCTTGGTCAAAGCATTTTTGACCTTCTTCCAATTACCAATCCGCCATGACAATGGTCTTGAACTACTCTATGATTTTAAACAAACCTCAGCCACACATATCACTAATCACATTCACAAGTGGTGTCGATGACGTAGTTTGTGCAAAGAAGAAACCACCAAACAACAAGGTCTTGATTGGTTTCTCAGATGACTTGTCTCTCTCCTCGGTAAAGATGTGTCTTCCACCTTCCCTCAATCAGAAGAAGAAGCCATCAGTAAAGCTCAACAATACGACCTCATCTATTCACAATCAGGATACTTGTACACAGTACTCCCTGATCTCCCAAGATCCGTGCCATTTGGCCAAGACAAGCATGGGATGTCTCACTCAGCAGATAGATTGATTGGTAACACCACACACCATAATCCACAACCCCAACAACCACCAATGTATGGCACACCTCAATATCTATCGGCATATGGAGGAATCCCTTATTATTCTCCACCCCCTTATCAACAACCATACCCGGTTACCATTCCTCCACCCATCAGTGGGCCATCGTCGACACCCACAATACGCCCACCTATCCAAACAAGTTTTGGTACTCCCTCTACCTCAGATTATACTCTAAGTACTAGAGAAAGTGCCACGCCTTCCTATGTACCTTACAAATCATTACCACAACATAATCTGTACTTTCCATTTTCTGGCCCTCCACAGCCCATGGCTCCACCACAAGGACACCCTCATGCCAGAGTTAATTTTTTTCAACCCTCTCCCATTCAAAAATATAAAAAATTTGAACAATTGAATATGGAAAATCCAACCCATCAGTTGAATAATGCCAAAAAGAAAGGAAAAAATTGGAACAATAACAACCCAAGTCAAAGGGGAAATCACCCCCAACAGAACCAACCTATTGGGGGCAACCAGAATCAAATGACTCAGAACCCTCAGGGGGAAAACAACAATAGACATCAAGGGAAAAATAACAATAACCTTCGAACCAACTTCCCCTGTGCCTTTTGTGGTGAGTTCGGTCATTATACTCATCATTGCCCCCAAATTGTTGATTTTAAACAGATGAAAGACTCAGTGAATGGACCACATCCTCCAGCACCACCTGCCCCTTAGTAGGCCCCACAAAAATACGTGCAACAACCACCCCCAGCCATGTTGCAGAACCCCATTCCACACCAAGGAGTGATGAACACCCAACAAGACATGCAACCTACCCCACCACAGTTGGGACATTTTCTCAATCCAAGCAATCTCGCAGATCATACTATCCTCCTCACTAGTGAGGAAGAAGTCCTTCTACAAACACGTAGTCGTCAATACCATGCACCCTCTGAGTCTCCTCTCATTCCCCCATAAACAATCCTAGCACCAACGAGACCCCCTTTAATGATCCCTCTCCCTAACACAGAAACCCCTCTTTGCATCCCTCACATCCCATTATGCAGGAATGTTCACAACCCTTAGGCTAGGGCGGCTCATAATTATAGTTTGGTAGATGATTTGGCACAATCCCCAGCTGCCATGTCATTCTTAGAAGTACTTCAAACTTGTCCCACTCAGCGAAAGTCATTACTTTCTGCCTTGGGGGTAGTCGACCCTACGGATACTCAACTCATCACATTTGATCTCGACAGTGGAGAACCTCGCCTCCCCGCTCTCATCACTTTTCAAATCCCCGTTAAAATTCAGAACATTATAGTTCATCGGTGCATCATCGATGAAGGTGCATCCACATGCATCATGTCCAAGTCTGTATGGTAGAATCTTGGTTCCCCCGAACTTATACCATCTACCATTACCTTAAGAGCTTATGATGGATGACCATCTTCTCCCGAAGGGCTCTTCCAAAATGTCCCTGTAGAACTCGGGGGCAAGACCATTCTCATTGACATTGAAGTTATTGATGTCCCACTCGATTACAATATCTTTTTCGGTCATAGCTACATGTATGCTATGAAGGTAGTTGCCTCTTCCGTCTTTCAAACCATGATGTTCCCCCATAACAGGAAGATTATTACCATTGATCAAGTCTCACATTATGAGTCTAACCCTTCTGCCAACATCGATAACATTCTCCCTTTCATCCATACTAACCCTGAGACGTACCCACTCATCTAAATGGGCCCCAAAATTTTCAAAGACCCATCCTTGTTAGGAACTTAGCATGGTGCACCACCGCTCATTCATCCTTCCAATCAGGTATGTGTCATCTCGTCCAAAGGAACTAACATTGAGGATACCCTCCCTCCCAGTGAGGCTTCTCTTATATCTGACATCCCACTAGCCGCAAAACTTCTCCCTCAGGAATCCCCTGGAACTAATTCAGCTCACCCCATTCCTGATCTTCCCCAGGGATAGATCCTAGTTTGGGAAAAAATCCCCCAAGACATTACCCAAATCCCTTTCTTTTACCCCCCACCAAGTGTACAGGATTTCCAGGTCGCTGCAATGCTTGCCCTTTTTAATATGGTGCTGGCAATTCCAGTTTGGTATTTACATCCACCTGAGATGGTTCCTCAACCATCCCTCCCTCCCCAAATAGAAGGAATCTCGATGCAGATTCCCATACTCACTCCCACCATACCCTCTACACCCCCACTCACTAACCCCCCTACTACAGTTGGGGGTAGGCAAAAGAATAAGGATCCCACAACTCCACTTCCCCCATGCATCCAACCTCCTTGTGCACTATGCGAGAAATATGGACACCCCACCAACAAATGCCCATCTCTCCCCGAGTTACGTAGTCTCATCCAACTCCCTCGAACACCCCCATTGCTCATCGCTTCCCCCAGTATTGCCACTATCTCATAGAACAAAAGTAACAAAGGAATTCAAAACAAATTCACATGCGCCATCTGTTCAAAATATGGCCATTACACACACCACTATCTAGCGTTACCTCAATTCCAACAAACACTAACATTTGTACGCCAGAGCTTTCAACAAACACCCACCCCAACTCCTGTCACCAACATTCATTATGTCACAACCTCAGTCAATGAACGTATGAGATGCCCTTGATCTCTCTGTGAATCCTTAAATCATTTCACATATCAATGTCCTATGATCATTGAATATAGGCAATGCCAAGTGACCCTAATTCAAACTCCTACACCCCCTACAGAATCGATGATTAATGCTACCCCATCACCAGAGATTCTTCATATTATTTCTCCTGATCCAGAAGCACTCCCTACTTCTCCATGGTTCTTGGATGACTTATATGAGGATTTACCCCCAAATACCCCCAATTCCCCTGTTCATTTCCCCACGGAAATTTTACACCCAACTACCATTTATAACCCTCAGTATCTCGATATTTGGTTTATGTCGAGCGAACCATCGCAATCTCATTGTGTCATTCCCCCTGCTTCTTCATCACCAGAGGATAACCACATGGTGAAAGTCACTGATATCACTCTTTTAGATCCCTTGTATTCCCAACAATTCCACTGTGACGAGGACATACTCGAGGAATTAACCACCCACGACTACCCATGGGATGTGCTACACCATAGAGCACTCTTCCTTTCATAGGAAGCCTTCACTCCTCCTAACCAACACCCCACATACGCAGTCAAAACCAAGGATTTTATCCCATCATGTCATATCAACTGGTTCAACAACTCTATCCTTTCCCCTAATGTTTTTGAAGAAGGCAATATGGACAACATTTCCCCTACCATCAAAATCGATATTTCCATAAAAAATGGAGTTGTCGAGGAAATTACCATTGGCACCGCATTCACTCCTGAAGAAATCACCACCTACAAAGCCCTCTTCCAAGAATACTAGCATATTTTTTCTTGGTCATACACAGAAATGACTGGCCTTTATCCCTCTATTGTCAAACATCACACAGACACCTGGCCTGATATCACACCGGTTCGCCAAAAACAACGACTGCTACACCTATCCAAAGCAATGGCCATCAAAGCCGAGAATGAAAAATTACGCGCTACTGGGTTCATCTATCCCATCACCTATACCTCATGGGTCTCCAACCCTATCCCCGCTAACAAAAAACAGGGCACCATCCGTGTATGCACGGACTTTCGCAATCTCAATCATGCCTGTCCCAAAGACAACTTTCCAATGTCTTTCATCGATCAAATTATCGACGACTGCGCAAACCACGAGGCTTTATCCTTCATGGATGGTTTCTCTAGCTATAACCAAATCCAAATCCATCCAATCGATCAATACAAGACCGCATTTACCACCCCTTGGGGTACTTTTTCATATCGTGTCATGCCTTTTGGCCTAAAAAACACTGGTGCAACTTTCCAATGGGCTATGACATACATTTTTCATGATCTGGCTCATATCATCCTCACATATTTGGATGACCTCACAGCTTGATCCAAAAAATGCACTCAACATCTTGATGATTTATGAATAATCTTCAAAAGGTGTCGTCGGTACAACATCCGCTTTAACCCCCTCAAGTGCATGTTTTGCATTACTGTTGGGTGCCTCCTCAGGTTCATCATTTCCCAAAGCAGTATTACCATGGATCCCCTCAAAGTCAAGGCCATCACAGAAATTCCACACCCTCGGAATTTATGCCAACTCCAGAGCCTACAAGGAAAAGCTAACTTTTTACGGTGATTTGTCCCAGACTATGCCACTCAAGCACACAGTTTCCTTCGCTTACTACGCCATGACATCCCATTCCACTGGGATGAACATGCCAAAAACGATTTTGACGATCTTAAAATGGCACTCTCGAATGCCCCTTTAATTAGTTCACCCGACTATATTCGCCACTATATCCTCTACATATCATCCTCAACCATCTTAATATCATGAGTTCTTGTTCAAATAGGAGATGATGATCGTGATCATGTCATTTACTACATTAGTAAAAACCTCTCAGGGCCACCCTTGAAATACAATCACAAAGAGAAAATCACCCTTGCAGTCATCCTCGCAGTCCAGAAACTGCGCCATTACATTCTGCTTCACACAACCAAAGTCATAGCAGATTCCAACCCCATGCAATACTTGCTCAGTCGTCAGAAAATTGATGGTAAATTTTCCTGATGGATTGTTATCCTCCAAGAGTACGATCTTGAATTTTCAACACCCAAGAGAAAGAAAGCTCTCATCCTCATCGAACTCATCACAACCTTCCGCTCCGATACTACTAGTTCCCCTGTCAATACCGACTTCCCCGATGAACATCTCTTTTACATCACTTTGGATGATCCTTGGTATGACGATCTCCTCGTCTACCTCCGAACCCAAAAGTTTGGTAACCACCTCTCACAAGATGATTGTTGACATATTCGCCATCAGGCCACCCTCTATCTCCTCATCGGAGATATCTTATATCAACGAGGGATCAATGCCATAATCCGTCGATGTTTGACTATTGAAGAGGTCGATCGAGTCTTGAACGACTGCTACAGTGACACTTGCAAGGGCCACCTTTCAGGGATGTCCACTGCTCAAAAAATTATCCACGTAGGTTACTTTTGGCCTACATTATTTCATGATTGCATTCATGTTGTGAAGCGATGTGATAAATGCCAGCTTTATGCCAACAAAGCATGAGCACCACTTTCTCTTCTACACCCAATCATTACTGCATGCCCCTTTTGTAAATGGGGCATTGACTTCATGATGTGCAACCCTCCATCCAACAATGGACACAAATACATCATCATCGCAGTCGATTAATTCACAAAGTGGGCTGAAGCCATGCCTACCTTCAACAACTCCACTGACATTGCAATGTATTTTTTCTTTAACCACATCATATCCCTCTTTGGAGTACCACTCCAACTAGTCTCTGATCATGGGAAACATTTTGAGAATGATATTTTTGTCGAACTCTCATCCCGGTTAGGATTCTCCCACGAGTTTGCCTCACCATACTACCCTCAGTCCAACGGACATGTTGAAGCATTTAACAAGGTCCTAAAGACCATGTTGCAGCACATGGTTAACAAACATAAGACCAATTGGCATCATATGTTATTTTCCACGCTATGGGATTACCGTACGACCGTGAAAACTGCCACTGGTTTCACACCTTTTCATCTAGTCCACGGGGTCGAGGCCACTCTTCCTATCCAGTGCAAAATTACCACCTTATGTACAACGATTGAGCTATTACCCAACACTGCTCCAATGGAGCAGCGTTTGCTGAATTTAGAGTCCCTGGATGAAGATCATCGATCTTCATTATAGAACAATGAGGCAGCCAAAAAATGGTCAAAATCCACCTTTGATCGTCATGTCAACCTTCTCTCATTTCACGAAGGCAACCTCGTCCTTGCTTACGATATCGCTCACGATACCCTCGGCCATGGAAAATTCGAGTCACTATGGCATGGCCCTTACATTATCCAACATTGCCTCACTAAAGGTGCATACATCCTGGTTTCCCCCGAGGGCCTCTCTCTCTCAAAGAACCCGTCAACGGTTTGTACTTAAAGAAATTTTATGCCTGAGCATAGCCATTCTACACTAGGTTATTTATTTTGTAGTGTTTTTAATCTTTTTTCCATACCTCACATCTAAACTATCATTTGTGTTATTGATAGATGCCTCCTCCATCATCCTACCACATCAGTTACATTAACAACGCCAACCATTGGACACAGAATCTCGCTTCGGCTGCTTGGGCCCTCTATTCCCCCTCACATGAACTGCTCCACTCCAGCGGCATATGTTTGGGCTCCGCAACCAACAACCAAGTCGAGTACACTACCGTCATTGGTCTCCTCGCTGATGCTAACCATCATCGTATTCGTCACCTTAGCGTCTTACTTGACTCCCAACTGGTCGTCCTCTAGCTCAACAATGTGTACCGTGTCCGCGATCCTTGCCTCTTTCGCAAATACTTGCAAGTTAGATTTTTATCTCGACATTTTGATTTCATTACATTTACACATATTCCAAGACAATTTAATCAAATCATAGATAACATGGATAACATTGTACTAGATTGGCATATATCACGTCAAGACACCTTTACACACACATAAACTATCAGAAGTCTGTCACAACATATATATTAGACATCATAAACAACATTAAAAAATCATCACACACATGTGAACATCACAAAGATCCCAAAATGTATATCCATATATATATATATATATATATATATATATATCGGTCAACTGTGCCATCAAAATGTTTACAAAAAAAATAGAATACATCCTATACAAAATCTGTAGGCCAGTGAACCACCTCGGTACAAAACTGGTATCACCACACCCAATGTGCTCACCATCCTATATAACATACAAAAATACATACAAAGACACTCATGGTGCCTCTAGAGCACCACCACCTGACCCTCCCTCAGGAGGTGGTGCCTCACCTGCTATTGGTCCCTCCGGACCTGGAGGTAGCTGCCCAGTCATTGTAGCACCTGCTACTGCTGCTCTTTGAACCACGGTCCACAACATCAACGGAACCCCTACACACTGCTCTAGGATGCCCTCATCTTGGATACGCGACCACATGCCCTCAGACACTCCCTGTAGCACCACCTCCAAGCGGTGACAAATATCTTCAAACTCTCCCCCAACCTCGGCTAGAGGAGCATCTGATGGCCCTGCACCCAGGTTGTCAAAACAACATCTCCTAGCTGCCCTCTCATTGCCGGCAGGTCTTGTCTCAACATCCTCCCATCGTCATCTCTCTCCTGCCCATGGATCTCCCGGCGGAGGTCTCACCATCCCCTGATGCTCTAACCAAATCAACCTCGTGCCTGCGGGGTCCCACATCTACACATACAAATAAACAAAGGATAGCATCAACATCCATCTATACATAATACACATGCTATACTATCTAAATATCAAAAAATTAAAAAATCACATCATACCTCGGTGGTCGAACACCTCTCTTGGAGGTAACACCATCTCCAGATCACCTTGGAAGTCCACCCCATAGTACGAATATGACAGTATGATCTGTGGCATCTACTGCCACACCTGTGCAGCCTCGACCATGAAAAAATGGCCACCCTCCCCACCATCGTGACGAATCAATATTCTATCCCACCTCTTTTGTCGCAGCTCTCATGCTTCAGGTGGACCCAATAACACTCTAGGGTGCAACATTGAAACCCTCTCCAAAAACCATGCAACCAAGATGGACCCAATAGCAAAGTCCCCGACATCTGCAACTCGACCCCTGTCTAGCTGCCCTACCATCTTGGCATGCAACATCAAGCCCCAGGAAAAATTCTCTCCTATTAGCGCCCTCCCCATAATCCTCAGCTGACCACCATTGATCCCTTGAGTTGCGAGCGATCCATATACCCTCACAACCATCGCTGCCACACAACGATGAACCAAGTAACCCATAGCCCCAATACTCACCACAGAGCCCAACATAAATTCCTCCCTCGTATAGTACCTTCGGCCTAAGGTAGTCAATTTCCCATCCCCAGGTATTACAGGCTCCACCAATAAGGGCATTCCCCGAAAAGAGAGCCCAGTCAAAAAATATACATCCTCCACCACAGTGAAGGCCAGCTGCTCACCCCACACCATAAAACAATGTAGATCCAGACTTCACATCCGAATCAAGAATTGCAGAAGGTACTCCTGGGCTCGTACCAAGGGGTGCTCAAAGAAATTTAGCAGCCCACAAGCTGCCAAAGTATCGTGAATCGTCGACTCCTCATTGGTCACAGCCTCCCTGAGATGTGATCAATCTCTCTCTCTCCAGTGAACCGACATCATCCAAATGATCACCTGCAACCACATAATCTAGTTCTCGATCAGCCATCTCAAACATAAACACATTATCATCTCCAAAAAATATGAGTTTTTCACCTGTTAGCTTTTCCTCCAAGGCGCAGTTGTTTAAACCCATAGGCGCACACACATGCGTGCCTGTTCATTCCATAGGCACGCACATGTGCATGCCTATTCATCCCACAGGTGCGCACACAATTGCACCTATTCATCCCACAAGCGTGCACACATGCACACATGTCAACCATACACAGGTGTCTTCATGCACCCCTGTCACATATATAGGCGCGCATCATAGCGCACCTGTTCACTACACAGCTGCGATTGCATGCACAGTCGTTTATCTTACAGGCACACATACCATGCGTGCTTGTTTCCCCCATTAAGGCACCCTCATGCACGGATATTCACATTACAAGCACTCACCCATGCACGTATATTTCTCGATCGCCTGCGCACTAGGGGGACCACACCCACAAAACCCCCTGTACGACCCTCTGTACAGGCCCTGCCCAAAAATAGAAACCCTAATTTTATGCAGGACGATAAGACAACTAACCTGAAGCTCACTGGTCCTGAATCGGCTGCCTCATCATTCTGGAATCTCTAAATCTCCTCTAAATATCTCTCATCCAATCACTCTGACAACAGGTACAAATTAGGTGGCATTGTGGGCCCTACAACTATATATAGTCCTTTTTTCCAAACTTCCAGACTCCATTTCGAGAGCTTCGGACGTCCGTTTTTCGATCCGTCTTCAGCCATGAGATCAACACCCCATCCTCTACATGAAGACAGTCCCCAAGCCATTTTTTATCCTTAGCCCTTGGGGAGGCATTTTTCCATACCCCATCCAGGTATGCATGCTCATGTTCAAAATTATCAAATAAATGATTATATGTTCAATTATCTTCAGATATTGTTCATGTCAGGTATTTGGTTGTCATGTGTGCAGGTACTTGGTCATCACACACCAGCATGATGCCTTCAGGTATATAATCAACACTGGCATGTAATCATTCCCTGTGAATCTCAATTGCATCTCCAGTCACACCCTCTAAAACTTGCCTCTAGGGTCCCTATATCCGGCTTTGCAGTACTGTCACCTCCACTGCATTTTGGGTATTGTCACCTGGTAGAACTCTCCCCCACATGAGTTTTCCCATTCATAGCCCCCCTTGGAACTTTGACACTCATGTTGTTTTCAACCTTTAGGGATGGGAGTCTCAATAGTCTTACATCATGTCACGAATCAGCCACATACTCCTTCTCCTCATTTTGCTAGCCTACCCAATGGACTCCTAGGGCACTTCCTCATGGTTTTATTTTGACTACACTCCCACAACACCATTTACCATCCATTTCATCCACCGTCAGTTTACCCATCTTCAGATTTCCCTCCATACATTTCCCTACTATAGAAACCCGCCTATGGGGCCCCAACCCTCCACTTGTTTTTTACACCAACTTGCGCCATCCTCAGGCCAAGCCATCTTACACTGGGGCACTCGTTTCTATATCTGCATTATTATCCCCACTAATTTTTTAATTCTTTTTGTAACTAAGACATTGTTTCCAACATTTTACATAGTTTTTTGTCGTCATCTTTGGCGACCTTCTTGGCAAACATAACCCATGTCACCCTTGGTTGGGGAATTCCTTATCACCTACTCCTATTGACATTGTTCATAAACTCTGAGTATCCCATAGGCCACCTACCTCTGCTCTCTGAGTTTGTTCACTTTGTCCCGCCTCTGGCACAACTTATACCACGTCTCATTGTCCCCCTGACACTCGACCTCATTGAACGATTGTGTCCACTTATACTTCACATATATCCCAAACCAAGGGTAGCCTTGAGTCTCCACGCATCTTGACTTCATCCATGTACATCCTCAGTTCCTAACCTCACCTAGTGGATTTCACGAATCCCTTTGCTTCTTGGAGTTGTGTCTCCCTTTTTGTCGACATCAACACAGTTTCCATAAGGGCGACAGTATATTGACTCTCATTACCTTTACAATGAGGAGTCTCGGACAACATAGGGAGAACCATCATTGCTCTCTGTTGTCGTTGACCCCCATAACATTCGACTTCAACACTTCCTCATGTTACAGTGGGTCTTACTTTGCAACTATTGCAGTTGTTTTTGATATTTTCCAAAGACCTTTGAACTTTGTTGGGCTATCAATGCCCACAAAATCTATGATACTTCTTATAGGTATCATTGCCTATTGTTCAAAGTATGTTCCTCATCGGAATTGTCCTCTTCCTTTATCCAAACCTCCCCCGAGGGCACTGTAGTTGTCTACATCAACACATAATTTCAGTTACTGTACAACACCCTTTTTTGGAGTTACATGACATGAGCATGGGGCATGCCTGCCTCATTTGTACACAATTTATTTTCCACACCTTGTGAAAGGTTGGGTCCTACAGGTTCCCTTCTCCCTCCAATGGGTCACTCTTGATACTCTCACTATTTCTCTTTCTTACAACGGTACTCTCAGTAGAAGAAACATTGATGAATTTTGGCTATCTGTATTCTCCTAACCTCATCCACCAGGGGGCATCTATTATCACTAAAATTTTGTCCGCAAATGGTTACAGGAATCCAACATATTCAAACAACTATGAGTCCACCCATGGACCAAAATTACCAAAAAACCATTTCCAAAAGGTTCAAAACTATACAACCAATTATAAAATCAAGATGCGTTATGACTACACAAGGGGTGCACGCACATGTGCCATCAAGAAATGTAGGAAAAGTGCACATGCACACGATGCATGACTGTGGATGCTAAAAGCCACACACACCTGAGAACGACGCATTTATGATGTTGGTCGGCCTCCCACCCACTTCTGGTTCAGCTTCCAAGTTGATTTGACATCCAAATCTCGGCTGGATCTGGCTGGGTGGCTGGTCAAAGACCTAAAGGTGCCCTAAACAATCCCTTTTCACACTAAAATCTAGTTGCAAAATACCTCAAAGTGGTGCTATAAAACAAATCCATGGGTGCACTACATTTTCAAGGAATTCATTTGTAAGGTTATGCTGCTGCTATTCTCTTGGTGAATCCTCTTTTCTCATCAAGAACATACTAGCGCCATTCCATTTGGGCAATCCACATCACCTTTTGAGTGGGTTAGCTTGGGATTCTTTCACCATTTCTTTCAAGTTTTCAAGTTGTAAGAAGAGCTCAATATTGGGGGTCCAAGATCCCTCCCTTGGAGGAAGAAGGGATCCAAAGTCCCTTTCTTTTCGGTGTTTTCTTTTCACTAATAAAATCCTTTCCATTGGTGACATGAGTCTTGTTTGTTTCTTTTTCTTATGTCCTTATGCACAATAGTTTAGTTGTTCATTCCTTTCCTAGTTTAATTCTTATCTTAGTCTTTTATGTTTATTTTTCTAACCCTTTTCTTTACTGTTGTATTGCTTAGCTAACCCAACTAAGCTTGTAATCACCTTTGTTTTGCTCATTTAGGTGACAAAAGAGGTGAAAAAATAATGATATATTGGTTGCAGACGATCTGAGTTGATATTGAAGGATAAACCCTAAACAACTCAAAAGGTATATGCAGGTTGTTGTATACACTGGCTACATACATACGCGTGCTGTAGTGAGCTAGAGCATGTGCACACGCCAGCTGCACTATTGACAGGTCGCGTACCTGTTGACAGATTGATATCTATTGAGGATTTTTGCCTCATATCAGTTGGTGTTGAGGGTGTAAGATGAGTCTTGCATTATAAAGCTAGTTCTCTTGTAGAGTTGTACTCTATTTAGTTGTTGCTGATAAAACCCCAAATTGTTGCCCATAATAAAAGGAAAAATTGTACATACATCTTGTGTTCTTTGTGTTCCTTGTGATGATGACTTGTTGATGATATATTTCTGATATATGTTCTCATCTAACTGGTTGTAAATGACAACAATGGGTAATGAATAAATGTTGAATGTTAACTAAGGAGTTTTTGTAAAGAGGGAAGTTTTTGAAAAAGAGCCCCACTCATTCATCCCCCCTCTAAGTGTGGTAGGTGTGTCCAACAATTGGTATAAGAGTAGGCCTTCACTACAAGCCTTAACAAGCTTGAAGGAGATCCATAGACACACAAATGGATGATGAAGTTCCAATCCTTGATGAGGAAACCTATTCCACTTGGAGAATAGAAATGAGAGTGTATTTGAAGACAATGGGAGAATCTATTTGGAAGGCAACCATTGGTGGATCAGTTCCTTTGAAGAACAAGTCAAAGTTTGCAGCTCAAAGGGAAGGAAAGAAGAATGATGCATTGGCTCTCAAGACCATTCTTAGTGGACTCTAAAGCCCCATCAAAGAGAGCACGGGAAAATGCACTTCTGCTAAGGATCTATGGCTAAAGCCAGAGGAGACATATCAAATCAAGAAGGAGAAGGAAGACATTGAAGACCACTCCATCAATATCATCAAAGGTAAAGAATCATCAAAAAATCTTGAATGCTTTATTTCTAAATTTGATTTTGAAAACACTTCAAGTGAAGATAAATAATCAAGTAATGATAGCACAAAGGAAGATCTTGAAGATGAAGGCAAATAATTATGTGTTGATGTTGGCAAAAAGGAAGATAGTGAAGATACTTCAAATGAAGGTAAAGAAACCTCAAAAGCACTTGATTGCAATGATGATGATGATGAATTTTTCTCTACAAGTGAAGAAGAAGATATAGAAAAGTTTGTGTAAAGTTTGATGGTAATTATCCCATGAAATTGATGGTAATAATCTATTAAAACTTCAAAAGGAAATTGAAGAAGGTTTATATAGATATAGAAGTGATCATTTTTATACACACTATAACTATCTTTCAGATAACACTAAGAAGTTTCTTAGGAGGAGTCAAAGGAACATCTTGAAGTTAAAAGAAATGATCAAGGAACAAGAAGAGAGCAATAAAAAGGAAGAAGAAATCACAAGACTAAAGAATGGAAAAGAAGACATGAATATAGATGATGAAATTAACAAAAGTTTTGAATCCATTGTCCATCTCAAAACCCAAATTGAAGAAGCCAAAAGAATAGAGTAAATATTGAAGATTCAATTAAATGAAAAGGAAGAATCATGTTGTAAGTTATAATTTGAAATTGTTTTCCTTAGAAAGAAGGTGGAAAAGTCAAACAAATTCTTGAATAGCTCAGGAATCTTGGATGAGATCTTGGAAAGTCAAAGATCATCATGTGATAAATTAGGTCTTGGATACAAAGGAGAAGATACACATGCTAAAGAAAGCACCTCAAAGAAGCATGAGGTAAGTCCATCAAATAAGGAAGACAGTGTTTCAAAGAAACCATCTATACAAAGCAAGGAAAATTTCAAAAGAGCAAAGAAAGGTAGACATCAAGAAGCTATTCTTGGGACACCCAAGCAAAGGTATGAAAGCATTTTTCAGGGGTATTTTTATTCATGTAATGGATATGGTCACAAAGATTTTGAATGTAGATCTTATGATAGGAGATGTAATGGAAGATTCTATAACACCACAAGGTGTTGGAGATGTGATCAAGTAGGACATATTGTTGTTCACTATATCTCCATGAGATGCTACAGCTGTAGTGGATTTGGCCACAAATCCCAGGAGTGATGGAACAGAAGAAGAAATTCCATGATGAGGACTTCACATAGCATGGCTAGAATAATGAATGAAGTAAGAAAGGGAGACATCTTTGAAAAGATGGATGCTCAGAGATCAAGTTCTGAGGAGAAGGGTCATCTACAGAAGTGGGTGAAGAAGACAGAGCAGCCAGAGAAAAATGAAAGACTGAAGGGAAGCTTAAGTAAGACATCTACTGAGGCATACGTGGGTGACAGTGGTGATAGTCACATACATACGATGGCTGACCTTGCATAGATCCCATAAACACGCGCTTTGTTGTGTAGTAGGTCGTGTATATGTGGTAAAGCCTTAAAAAAAAAAGGCAATGCACATGGGTTGCAGCTTGATGTGATGGTATAACTCTGTATTGTAGGGTCTGACATTGTTTATTGCAGGTTTTGACATTGTTTGCTGCAGGTTTTCATGGTTCTAAGTTAGATCACACAAGGTTATGATATAAAATAAATCTTGGGTGCATGGAACTAACCCATGAGTATGGATCGATGTTGATCAAATGCTCATCTATTGGATTATGTAAAATAATCTATTGGGGTACATGGTTGGTACATAATTGAAGTTTCATTGATATAACTTATGATGTATTATTGGAAGCATATGGTATTGTTGGATATCAGGGTGCATGCATTTTGCATGTGGTTGGACTACATATTGGGACATGTAGTTGGTGAGTTGAGTTGATAATCATGTTGTACATCATTGTGGAGTCATAGCTTGTTGATGAAAGGTTGATATACTTGCTTGGTGCAAGCGATGATGCATGATGGTACACTCATAGATGGTATTTGTTTGGCATATTGGTATATGCACATGGTTGGCATATTGGTGGATGCACATGGTTGGCATATTGGTATATGCACATGTTGGAATATTGATAGAGGCATATGGTTGATACATTCCATGGATGATATCTAACATGGTTGATGTACATGGGTGTTGTGCATTGTGGGCACATTTTGGTACATGATGTACTTGGTTGATATATTGTTCATGATTCTTTATTTCATCATTGACACATATTTTGCTTCATGATGCTTGGAATGGCATGATTTTGATTCATGAAAAGGTCCAAGGATCGTCATATGGTAGCATATTTTTCATCTTGAACAGAAGAAAGGGGGAGACATACCCTTAGGGGGAGTTATTATTCTTCCCATGATTCTAGGAGGAGATATTTATTAGATGCATACCTAGAAAAGAGCCCTATATTTAAAGAAATAACATAAAGGCATTCAGACAGGGGGAGCAACCCCAAGGCGATTTCAAGCAGGGGGAGCAACCCCAAGAGGAGAATGTCCCTTTTCCATTGATGTCAAAGGGGGAGAGTTAATCACATTGATGTGATTGATGTCTATTGATGGGGAGAGATTGATGTGGAGAGATAATCACATTGACTATTAATGTAGAGAATTCCTTATCTACATGTTGACATCAATAATTGGTAATTTGTGTTGACATCAATGTTGGTATTGCCATCAATGCCAAAGGGGGAGATTGTTGGATCATGTTGTCATTGATGCCAATGGTTTGATTATTTGGGAGATTGTTGGATCANNNTGCCAATGGTTTGATTATTTGGGAGATTGTTGGATCATGTGTCATTGATGAAAATGGTTTGATTGATTGATGTCAAGTAATTGATTGATTGATGATTGTCCTTGATGAAAATGATATATGTCAAAGTGGAAACCAATTGATACATATGGATCATTGATATGATGCATAGATGAAGATGGATCAATGAGTTGTCATTGATACATGATGATGCATAGTTTTTTTGATGAAACGATGACTCATTATTGTCTTATCATGATTGATAAGGTGCAAAAATGGATGAACTCCAAAGTGGTCCCCTTATGGTGAAAGCCCTCATGGGAATATGCTTTGCGGATTGAGTATCCTAGAAGAACGATTGGAGGATACATGCTTGTATGTGAAATAATGAGATGCATATCAATGAAGTTGTTGGTGAAACTATCCTAGATGGATAGTGCTTGTCATGCCATTTCTGGTGGTATGTGGAATTCCACATAACTCCTCACGGTTTGAGAGTTATGGACTTATGAAGTTGAAGGACCCCCATATGAAGACTTGAAGCCCCTACGTCAAAGAAGTCAAAGTGACCTAAAAGAAGAAATCATTATTTAAATAATAAAGAGAAGTGACAAAATCAAGAAAGATTATTTAAATGATAAAGTATGGTGACAAAATCAAGAAGGAATATTTAAATTATAAATATTGGAGAACTTTCTATTTATGGAAAGTGGTTAACCCTAAAATAAGGAAAATGGGTTAAGTGACCTAGAAATGGGTTGAGTAACCTAGAGGATGAAAGTATAAATAAGATAGCTATGGTCTCTTATAAATCATCCTTTTTGTGGATCAATGGAGAGATTCTTGTGAATATATTTTGGAGTATTTATGGAGAGCTTCTTGTAAGAGCATATTATTGGTGTGGATCTCTTGAGCATGATTGAAGATCAATTTTGAGGAAGAGAGTGAGAGGAGGATCTCATGGACACATAAAAGTTTCAGCAATGTCATAGATCTTGACGGAAAAAGTCTTGGAGCTTCAGAAACCCTAGTTTCTGAGGTATACACGGGTTGTAATAGGCCAGAGCGCGTACACACGTGTGCTATATGAGGATAGGGTGCATATAGTGGATAAAATGGTGAAGACTTGTGTTTGAGCTGGTGCCAAGTTCTTGGATGATTAGGCAGGTTCTAGACCTGCATTCTATGGTCTCAGATATATCACTAAGACACTGGTATGATTACATTATTGCCTTTGTGGATACCTTTGTTTAATATGTTGTGAATGCTTAGGGCATTCTTGGTATGACTTCTATGATATGGTTCAATTTGGATGATTTGGTAGATGGAGTGAGTAGTACTCTTTGGATTCAGTGGTGACATGATTTCTATGGTATACTATATGTTTATAAATGTTTGAGATAACATTCATATTGATCTATTGTGGAGCATGAGCAAGCTATTGGAGAGCTTGGAGATGTTGTGACTGGCTGGTGGTTAGATTGGAAAGTTAGAGATAGAACATGATGATATATTGGTTGCAGACTATATGAGTTGATATTGAAGGATAAACCCTAAACAAATCAGAAGGTATACGCAGGCTATTGTATACATTGGATGCGTACATACACGTGTTGTAGTGAGCCAGAGTGCGTGCACACGTGGGCTACACTACTGACAGGTCGCGTACCTATTGACGGATTGATATCTATTGAGGATTGTTGCCTCATATTAGTTGGTGATGAGGGTGTAAGTTGAGTCTTGCATTATAGAGATGGTGCTCTTGTAGAGTTGTACTCTATTCAGTTGGTGTTGATAAACCCCCGGATTGTTGTCCATAATAAAAAGAAAAATTGTACATACATCTTGTGTTCTTTGTGTTCCTTGTGATGATGACTTGTTAATGATATATTGCTGATATATGTTGTTGATATATGTTCTCATCTAACTGGTTGTAAATGAAAAAAATGGGTAATGAATAAATGTTGAATGTTAACTAAGGATTTTTTGTAAAGAAGGAAGTTTTTGAAAAATATTCACACACTCATTCACCCCCCCTCTAAATGTGGTAGGTGTGTCCAACAGGTTTCAAAGAAATGGGATATTGTTATTGATAATTTTGTGTCCATGATAGTGAAAAAGGAACGGTTTGAGATCCATAATTTGATGTATTGAAATACTGAGAGAAGTCTTGAGGCATACCTTGATTTATGTTCTATGGTCATGGCTGCCATGGCTTCTTTGGTCCCATAAAGTAGAGATGATCCTTTTCTTTGTCTGCTCCCTGAAAGATCGCCTTTAATCCTGGAAAATAAGGACATTCACTAGTATCATGATTCTGCTCACATATAGCACAAATAATGTTTAGTGGGCATTCATGCTGCAAATGTTTCTTTCTACACCTAGGACAAAATACTGCCATGGATTTTTCTGACTCAATCTGCTTCTGTTTTGCTTATAGAAGGTCCATTTGTGAGGTTAGGGTGTTCAAAATGTCATTCCTCAAATCCTCCAGGAGGTTCCCAAGTTCTATCTTTGTGACCCCACTATCAAACGGTTTGGTAATTCAAGTTCCCTACATTTGTCTGGCTTCTTCTCGTGAGCATTGGATGCATAATTCACAGATTGTGTCAAAGTCTGACTTTTATATGTCCCCTTTTCCTACCATATTCAATATTTCCAAGGAATCTTCCCTTAATGCTCAAAGAAATATTATTTTCAAGATATCCTTGTGTAGATCACTGTGCCCTGATCTCTACAGACTTTAATTAAAGCGTTCCAAAAAATCCTCCATGTTCTCATCCTCCTTCTGCACTATTTTAAAGATCTCATCCTTTACATCTCGAGATTTGCAATAATCTCGGTACTTGTGAAGGAAGGTGGTTTTCATTTTTTCCCAGGTAGTGATATATTTTCCACCTAAGCCCATGAACCATCTCAGGGTTGTTCCTTTTAAAGTAGCAGGAAATATTTTTAGCTTCTGAGCATCAAATATATAATCATACCCACAACAAACAATGTCAAATTCAAATAGAAATGTGTCTGGTTCTTCAATATATCGTCCATGCAAATTAGGTAGTGCAGAGAAGGGGATAGACTTCATGGGATCCTCCCTTGTGATATCCCCAATTGGAAATTTGAGTGATGAGTTAGCCATACTTTTGTACTTACTTTGAGTTTTTGCAGAATTCCCACTAGGCGTTTGAGTATGTTTATTTGTACTCCCTTGTACCTCGCTATGCAAGTGTTCCTCAAGGTTGTCCCAGTGGGAGGATTCCCCAAAGTCTTCTTCTGTTTGAACAAGGTTTCCCTGACCCAATGGTGAATTAGATTCCCAAAATATCCCTCCTAGTTTTGTAGCACTTCCTTGATCCCGGGGTGAAAACAATTCTTCTTCTAGCCCCAGGGTGTATTCCTCCCTTGTTTTATTACTTGCCACCTCTTCTTCTTCAAATCTTGAATCTATTGTTGAGGAGGGTTGTTGTAGGAAAATATCCTTGCGGACAGGTAGATCACCTCTAGAGCTTGACCTTAACCCTAGAAAGAAAAATGCTTAACGTGGACACTGACTTCCTTTCAAATCTATCTAAACTAATACATGAGAAGGAAGGACAACAGAAGTACCTCTTAATTGACATTTGTCCCTGGACACTCTGAGTTGCGCTCCAATCCTTTTCTCCTCGCTGATTCTTGCAGGAAAACAAGATATGACCACTTCCTACTCTATTGATATTAGCTTGAAAACATATCTATCAATTAATGATAAGTTCATGTAACATCAGACACAAAATAGAAAGAAACAGGCCAAGCGTGTCATATTAATGAGAATAATGACAACAATGCTTACAATCGTAGATGCGAATGCGATAGCTTCGTCAAGTACTCTTCGTCTAACCATTGCTCGAAAGATCCACAACCTGGTTGATAGCAGCTTCACTGGTCACTTCTCTTTTGGCTGACTGTGTTTTTCCTATGAGATCATAGGTTTCATGCTAGCAATTCTTCCCCTTTCCACCATCATAGAGCTTGCTTATATAGGTTGGGAGGAGCTTAACCTCTTGAGTTATGTTTAGAAAAAGTTGGGAACCTCCTCCTTAGATCAGGGATCTCTTGATGAAACCAAGAATTCGAGTACAACTGCCTCCTAATCTCGAAAGATCGTTTCCTTATTCTCCTCACTGGGCTAACAACTGACCCAGATTAGGGAGTGCTCCTTCAAAAGGGGCATCAGAGCGCTAGAACGCTCCCAGAGAGGCTTAAGGGGAGCGCCAGCGCTTCAAAAGTGGGCAACACTCCTGCAGAGGAGTAAAGGATCGTTATAATGCTCCTTGAGGCCTTATAGGGGAGCGCCAACGCTCCTAAGGCTGTTTCAGGGGAGCGTTCACCCTCAAAATTCTTGATTGGAAGCCCTTTTCAGGTGTTAAGAGATGTTTGACTCCAGTGAACCAGTTCTCCTTCTTCAAACCAAGTACATAAGATGTTTTAAGTGCCTCCTTAGTGTCATCATCAGGGAAGTATGCTCAAACAACATTTGTGACACTTGTAACCAACTTCCGACACTTGCAAAAGTTGTAAGGAAGTTGCGACACTTACGACAATTGAGAGGAATATGCGACACTTATCCAGTTGATTGATTTTGATGTGTAACAGAATGCCCCCCAAAGTATGAAGTCCGAAGATGCGAACTGATGACCGAAATACTTTGTATATGTTCAAGCAAGGGTATAGACTCGGAGAACTTGATGAAAGATGCACACAAACATCCAACAAATATCATGACATATTTCAAAACCCAAGGTAGGCATACCTATGCTTGGGTGATCGAGACTTGTAAGGTATGGCTTCCATAATATACACTGCGGATCCATAATTGTATTGATAAAAAGGGTATAGCCACCGAAGATACAATGTGGATCTATACTATGATGACTCGGACTGATCGTAGCCACAAAAGATACACAGTGGATCTATGAGATGACAAGACATAGCCACGACCAATACAAAGTGGATCTATGTAACAGTGTATGTGTTCCTTGTCCAATAGAAACTCCTTCGCAACCTGGGCAAAGTGCATATCAAAGTGATTACTCCACCTAGGGTCTTCTTACCAATCCCAACATGGTATGATCCTAACCATGTGAATAGCTGTCTTGACGTCTAACATGGCAGAAACCACTTGATTACCGATCAATGAGGTAAACCGTTAACAAGTGCGAGGGAGATCACCATTAATGTCAATGATTCCCAAGGTACCTTAGTACATCCCATCGAACGTGAATAGATGAGCTGAGGTCGAACATTCGTGGAATCATTTGATCAGAGGTCAATGATGTAAACCCACTGTCAAATGTGAGGAGGCCTGCCATTGAGGCATGCAGGTCCCAAAGTACTAACTAGTTTCTAAGTCTAATTCCTAGATAATGTGCTGAAGTTAACAGGAATAGACTCGTCGAGGGAGGGCCTTGATGTATCCCCCATCAACGACACGAAACAGACACAAAGATGTAATTGGCAGATGAAATGGACATGGACTGACACAGGTTTTGAGGCAAGATATTTGGGATGGTTGAATCTTGAGGCGGATACTTCCCTTGAACATTGAGGCACAATAGAAAAACATGACATGGACCAAAACTTATGCAATGGATGCGATGAATTGCGTCGAGTGACCCAAAGGAGTGAAAGGAAACTCAAAGGATTGGCTCAGTGTAGAGGTTCAACGGATTATGATATGTGCACATGACAAAGTGCCGTGTTCAAGGGTGACTCTAAGAAGTGCTGGACGATGTTCTCAAGAGACTGCTTGGCTTACTCCTTTCAATTTTTCCCCCATCCAGATAGATGAGTACCTCTTTTTTATTTAATGAGCTCGAGGAGGATAACACATGCTCGATATAACTCACCTTCGGTGAGTTCCTCTTCCTTTGTTTAACGAACCAGAAGAAGTAAGGGATCGGTCCCATATGGGCCTGTCGATGTGTGCTTTAACGAGTCCAAAGACAGAAAACTCAAAGGTTTTTTGGGATTATAGAGTTTGGAAAAATGCTTAAAAGAGAACTCTCTCAGTTCCTTTTTCGTACAATAGTCCAACGAGACCGAAAAAGGGTTAAACTATCGCTCGCAAGACACCCTTTCTGACCTTTTAACGAGTGTGAAAGGAAGCAATATCACTCGACAATCTTTTCATGTTTAGAGAGTCCGAAAAGGGTTTAAAGAAGACTCCAGGGGGGTTCCTTTTTTGTGTGTTCATATCCAGACAGGTCCGAAAAAGAGATAAAAGTTCACCCGGTTGCGTTCTCATATTTTCAAGCTCGAGAACGAACTAAGACTATGCTCATAAATGCGACAAGGTGAATGATTCATTAGAACTGCCAGGAAACCTGCGATGCCAGAAACTACAAACCAGAGTTTAGCGAAGCCATTTACATCATTAGAGAAACCCACAAATGACCATACCTTATAAAAAATGGAAATCTATAAATAAGAATTGATTCAAAAATTCATTTACCATTTCATTTGCAAGGATTTTTGGAGTAGTGGAGAATCTCACTTTGGAGCAAATCTTGTTTTTCTCGCTGCCAGAGCTACGATCGATCATTTCGCTCGCCGTTCGAACCAAGTAGGTGCCCATCCCTTGCTCTTTCAATTGCATGATTTCAAATTGATTTTAATGGCATTATTTATTTCAAAACACAAAGCGCTAGGTCATCCCTCTTTGACCAAATCGGCCTCCTTTTAAACATTAATAAAATAGGGGGATTCCTTTGCAAAAATACGTTAGATAAGGGTTGTTAGGATGTCTACACCCTTGCAATCAATTCTTGGCAAAAGAAACTCATAAAAGTTCTCCCCAAATGCCCACGCCCCCCCAAAATCGTTTTTCATTTTTATAACGTTTTTATCATTATTTAACAAATGTTAAAGGGTGTGGTAGTTAAAAAGAGTGAGAGATAACTTTTAGATGACATGGGTACTTTGTTTTATGTTTTAAAATGTTTTTTGAAAATCGCCAAAATTATCAAAACGTGAGGAATAATAAAATTCTTGATTTTTTTGTTTTGTAGGTGTCTTCGGCAATCATGATAGAATGGAAAGAGAGGGAGCACGAGATGGATGATTTAGCCGCTCTACGGAGTCCTCGTACATGGGCCTCTTTGCGAGCCTGTGGCTTGCTCAAGTTTTTCAAATTGCAAAAAATGAAGAGAGAGATTCTACTGCTTGAGCACATGATCGGACTTTGGGATGTTGTGGAACAGGGATTCCATATTGGTACACAACTCCTAACCATTGATTTGGAAGATGTGTACTTTTTGACCGACCTCTCGAAAAGAGGGGTCCCTATATCTTTCACTGGACAGAGGGAATTACCTGAGCAGGTGGACGTGTATCTGGCACACCACTGTATTCTGGGAGTAAGGTTGGTAGGGGGCAGGATCCCTATCAAGGATATACGAGATTTTCCTCTCCGGTCTATATTATTCGCTATTACAAGTGTGACTGGAAGTACTAGTGCTTATTTGGCATCGAGATCACAGGTGGCCTATGGTGTTCAGTGTTTAGAGCCAACACTGTTCAACTGGAGTGTAGTGTTCCTTCGGAATGTGAAGGAACAGATCTCACGGTGCAGGACTGGTCAGAAGAAGTTTGGCTATGGCTCATTTTTTGTCTCGTTCTTTCTAGAGCGCATCCCTCAGATGCAGCCTCAAATAGAATTGGTAGTACGCCCAGTGGACGAACCTCGGATGGAGAGGTGGACTAGTCTGTCTCCAAGACTAGTTTCGGAGTCAGAGTTCCACTTCACTGGTGATTTCTTTGCCTAGCTGAGACGACAGTTCCTCTGGATAGAGGACTTCCCTTATGCCGATGTAGACTTTTGTGGGAGTATGGACTTGATTTTTCCCACGGGGGAAGACTGGGATGAGTCAGGTAAGAGATTGAGCCATACCTCGTCTAGTTTTTGTTTTTTAAGTTTTTGATTTATATGCACTTTTTTTGGGTATGTGAAAGAGTTTTAATAGATGTTTTGTTTCCAACATGCAGACAAGGGAGCAGTGCACCCATTTGATATACCAGTACCAGGGCGTCGTGGAGGCGCCCCAGTTGCAGCAGATCCAGTGGTACTAGTTATGGGTCTCTGGGAGGTCGAAAGAAACCTCCAATGCCTTACGATGGGCATCCCTCCTCTGCAGAGGGGGGAAGTGCCTTTACATCTGCAGCGACACACTGTAGGGGTACCAGAGAATATCAATTCTCTATTGAGGCACGTAGTGCATGCATTAGTATGTTACTCACAGCACAACGTAGCACGGGGAGATTAGAGTCTCCCTGTGATCATGTTTTTTGTATTCCTTGTCAGGCGATATTGTATGGGTGAAAAGACCCAAAATTTTGCCCTTTTACACACTTTTTGATGTAAAACAAACATTTCAGTCATGCCATATATATATATATATATATATATATATATAT
>CBVK0100043692.1:0-32257 GCA_900067695.1 Picea abies
CGGTCTGCTGAGGAGCATCAGGATTAAGGCTCTTAACTTTCTAGCTTGCTCTTACCAAATCTAACGGTCATGAGTGACCACAGATTTCTCGATGAAATATCATCCATCGATTCGTTACTATCAGGAATTTCTTAGGGCCTTGCGCCCTTGTGCCCTCCTTCCAGGTTCTTGATGGGATTTTCTAGGAGGGTATCTCTATGGGGAGATTCACTCAGGATACTACCTGAGGTAGGTAAGGAGGTCATCCTCTCGAGAACCAAATGTGAAGTCTAAGTTAGATGAGTACGCATGTAAATAACAATTCATGAGGACGTAAGCCACACGTAGTCCTTCCATACAAATATAGAACTACTAGTACTGATCAAAATACCATACAGACATTCTTATAATGAAGTCATTCACAGTTTCACAGCTTATGGGCATAATCATCAGAATGAACATATACATATATTTCAAGATGCCAAAGGCAAAACACTTATTAGAAATAACACCAGGGGTTATGCAACTGCTGAGAGGGGTGCTCGTTTCTAATCAACTGTAGGCTTAGCGACTCCTAGTGGATTTACCACTAGCCACCCCCAAGCTGAGACCACGATGCTGTGAGACTGTGTCTCTATTTTCTAGTGACCAAGAGCGAAGGTTGCAATCCTTCCTCTCTTCTATCACTCACTCTTCATATTGCTAGAGTCCCCCCCCATCGCTTATACCCCACACCTTATCCTCTTGCCAGGTTGTGTGTGGCGCAATTACCCTCGCGCTGATCAGGTCTGATGACTCTACGGATGGGAGGTTCACCTCCCATCCCTCATTAAGCCATGTACCTACCAGCCTGTGAAACATTTAATTTAGGGCCAATGAGATTCTTTTGGTTCTCCGGGCCAGTGAAGCCCAAATATGATATTAATTCTTGGTGGAGGTTAACGCCAACTTTCTAGGTGCCTTCCACCGCCATCGTGGTCTCTTTTTATTCACATCCCCTCTCAACATTCCTGCAGTATAAATTCATAATGTTATTCACATTTATTGACCTTTTCCACAAGGTCCATTTACATCACATATTCACATTTATGAGTTTTCCACAGTTCTTGGCCAGTCTAGTTATTTTTACAAACTGGGGGAAACAGGATGTTACACACACACACACACACACAGATATATCTATATATATATATATATATATATATATATGTGTGTTTCCTTTTTCTATCTCTTCCTTCACTTCACTCTCAAAATAATATGTATCAATGATAATAGAGGAGTTCACTCCTTTTCGTTTGTTAGTGCATGTCCCTGACGAGGTCAAGGTATACAGATTTGGGTATCAAGATAGTTTCTCTTGATTAAAATTGCTCTATCTAGCCCAAGAGGCCTCCCATGGTGGAAGAAAAGAGAGACAACTGATTAGGAGTTCCTATCAAATAGTTTCTCAAGGAATCCCTCACACAATAGAGGAAAGAGATGATGGATTCTTTCACCCACATCCTTCAACAGTTGTAGAAAGGGACAAAAAAAACTTCAACCAACAATCACTTTAGAGGTCCAACACCGATTAAGGTACAATTTAACTTTGGTATTCCTTTATTTGAAGGAAAAATAGATGTCGATGCTTTGGAAACATGGTTAAGTCTGTTAAAGGATTATTTCTCTATCAAAAAATTTTCCAACAATGAAAAAATCACCTTCTCTCTCCTTAAATATCTTCATCATGTCAGCGATTGGTGGGAGAATTACTATGAGAAACATGTAAGAGGTGAATCCACAATTCTTGGGCCAGAACCCACTTGGGAGGCTTTGGATGATGCCCTCAAGGAGTAGTATGTAATGTCCCCCACCTCTTAGAGAGGTGACGAGGAGACTCAGTGGCCTGGGCACCCCCACTAGGTCATAGTCTCACACTGAAGGGGGGAAAAGTCAAGAAGTTAAAAGTTATATTTTTAAGTTGACTTAAGAAAGGAAAAGGATAAAGGATTAAAAGATAACTCAACAGAAGAATAGAAGATTAACCCTGGGAGTTAACCTAAATCAACAGAGAATTAGAAGGAAAAGTATAAGTAAGAGGCTGGAGTGCACCTATTACTCATTCTAGTTTTGGATTAGCATTTGCTATTTCTCTTAAGCATTCAGTTTGGGGGTTTGATGTACAAACCCTTGTGAGCAACTCAGTGGTGAAATATCCACTCACCTTGTNNACTCACCTTGTTCCGCAGCTTGGTCTCGGGGATGAAAGACTCCTCCACACTATTCTAGTCTCAGCCCATATCCATATAGTTCTTTAGAAGGGGAAGGACCATCAGTTTGAGGGATTTTCTGGAGGGTTATCATCATTCTACATTTGTCTGCAGATTGGGACGTCTTGGAGCCATAGGGGACGTCCTGTAATTCAGTAGAACTCAGATCTAGGGAGATCTGCTTGAGATCTGAGTCCAAAACTTCTCCCATGGGATTCTCATAGCCTGATCTATATTCTTGGAGAGTTTCAGAGCATTTGGAGGCCTCCTTCATCAGGGATGAACCAACTAGGGTTTCAGTCATCCAGTGGGGCACCCCATTCAGTGGGAAATTCAGATCTACGAAGATTGAGAGGGATCTTGGAGATTCAGGCACCTGGTTTATTATTACCATCGCCCGATCTATATTCTTGGAGAGTCTCAGAGCATTTGGAGTCCTTTTTCATCAGGGCCAAACCATCTAGGGTTTCAATCATCCAGTGGGGCACCCCATTCAGTGGGAAATTCATATCTACGGAGATTGAGAGGGATCTTGGAGATTCAGGCACCTGGGTTATTCTTATCATCACCCGATCTATCAATTGGAATATTTCTTAGGGTGATTGGACACTTTTGGTGGAAGGGCCGAGTTATTGAGGGTTTCAACCTTCTATTGGAGCGTGGCATTCTTCAGCTGGAGAGTTTGGCATTCATATCTACTTGTATTGATATTCATTTCTTATTCAGCCTTTGGAGGCATTAATTTGTGTTAGTAGGAGCATTTTGTAGCATCTCATATCTATTGCTTGTACAACCATCTGAGGTTTATGCCAGATCGGTCATCTATTGTATTGATCTTACATTGCTCATAATAGAAAGGTCAGATCTTTGCTTGTGCTTCTACATCTTGAATATATTGTGATCTNNATAAATTAGTAGTAGTTAGTGATTCCAAGAAAGAATTTGGCTTGGGATCACTACAGTGGTATCAGAGCCTCGATCCTCCAAACCTGGGGAGAGATCGGTGCATGCAGAAGTACAGGGGAATTGTTATGGGTCGAAGGAAGATAAACAACAATGAAACAGAGGTAGAAATAGAAGGGCCAATAGATGACCATGAGCCTCAGGGCTTGGCTGTCTTAGTAACTGAATTTGATAAGTTCCAACAAAACATGAACTGCATAGGAAGCACATTGGTTCGACAGTTGGATGAGTATCAGGAAACCAACAGAAGGGGAGAGGCCGAAATCTCTGAAACCTTGAAGAAAGTTGATGAGAATCTACAGAAAATGAATGAGAACCAACCTAGGATAACTGACCTTCTGATGCAAGTAACCCATCGAGGCAAAGATCCTGATACGTATGGGAATAAAGAGGCTGGAGGGTCCGGTGGAACCCATGCAGAAGTCAGATATAACCCGGAGAAAGCACTAGGATCCGAAGGAAGTCTTGGAGGTGGCATTTTCCATGGGAAGATGGGTAGCAGGACTAATCATAGGCCATATGTGCCAGTGTTCACAGATGAACCACTAGGCCAACACTCAGGTAGCAAAGCTAACCCCAGACCATACATGCCCACATTTACAGATGAGCAAGAGAAACATGAACAGGTTGAAGATTTTGTGGCACAATTAGCTAGGAGTACCAAGTAATACTACAACTTGGATATGAAAGTTCAAAGACAGATGTCCCTAGACCAGTATTGTCAACTTAGGTTCAGAAACCAAACTAAGATGAACCACAGGGGTAGCTTTGAGTTTGAGCGAAGGGCAGGGAAGATAGAGATTCCATACTTTGATGGTACAACTAAGATGACAACACAAGCATGGGTGTAGAAGCTGGATACTTACCTGCAGCTTAACCCCATGAGAGAGATGGAGGCCATAAAGTTTGCCACTATGTACTTGGATGGCAAGGCCCACAACTAGTGGTACCATGGGCTCACCACACTTGGCCACAACTAGATTGTATCCTATACAGAATTCACTCAGAGGCTCATTAATAGATTTGATCTAGGAGATCCTGAGTTACATTTCCGGGAGCTCACCCAACTCAAGAAAATAGGTACAACTGAGGCATACATTGATGAGTTCCAGAGGTTGGTAGTGATGGTGCAAGATATGTCCCCAACTAGGCTCATGATGCTCTTTACAGAAGGATTGATGGAACCCTTGAAGGGTTGGGTTAAGGCCTTCAAGCCTACCAGCCTACAGGAAGCCATTTGGAAGACGAGGGATCTGGGTCCAACTGCTAAACCAAAATTCATACCCAGACCACCTCTTAACAATGGTGGAAGAGATCAAAGGACTCCAGCAAACCAAGGAGGATGTGACCCTAAGGTTTATGACAAGGGCCGTGGCAGAATAGATGACAACACCAGGAGGGAGCTGAGAAGGAAGCAACTCTGCTTCACATGCAAGGAGCCATGGAATCCCTCACACAAGTGCATGGGACGAGGACAAGTACGTTACATTGAGGTCACTTCAGATGACAAATAAGAGGATGAGTATGGTTAGATACAAAACATGGAGGCTGAAACATTAGAGGCAGCAGAAGAGGAGGTTCCAGAACTAGACTGTGCAGGTGGAGAGAAGGCTACGTTGGCATCTATCAATGGGGTACCCAAGTTCAACACCTTTAGGATGAGAGGGGTCTTACAAGGATAGAGAGTGTCGGTTCTGATTGATGCAGGAGCTTCCCACAATTTCATTGATGTAGAATTATTGAAGAGGAGGCACATACCTATAGTAGAGTTTGAAGGATTCAAAGTGGAGGTAGCAGGTGCTAGTACTATGCCCTGTAACAGATACATACCAGGTATGAAACTCACCTTGGGAAGGCATGAGTTAGTCCAGGATGTGTATGTGATGGATCTTCCCGATACCAACATCATCCTAGGGGTGCAGTGGCTCAGCACTTTAGGACCCATCACCACAAATTACAAGACCATGGAAATGTCCTTTGTGGAGGAAGGAGGACGAAAGGTTGTGCTCAGAGGCATGACAGGTAACTCTGCCAGAGTGGCCATAGCCAAGAGGATGGAAGCCATCTTCAGAATGGAAGAAATTGTATACGTAGCGGAATGTAAGGTCTCAACACAGGTGGATGAGAAGGGAAAGGTGCATTACACACCAGAGATCAAAAGAATCCTTAACAAGCACCAAAAAGTGTTTGGGCCGATTCCTCCAGGTGTGCCACCAGACAGGGGGTTTGAGCACATCATTGAGCTAGAAGCAGGGGCTAAGCCTTTTATCACCACACCCTATAGGCATCCCAAGAAGTATAAATATTAGATAGAGAAGGCCATCAAGGAGATTCTAGACATGGGACACATCAGACCAAGTTCAAGCCCATTTGCTTTGTCAGTAGTCTTGGTGAAGAAGAAGGATGGAATGATGAGAATGTGCATTGACTTTCGGGCTCTGAATAAAAAGACAATCAAAAATAGGTACCCCATACCCAGGATTGATGAGTTGTTGGATGAGTTGCATGGAGCTATATATTTCACAAAAATTGATCTTCACTCGGGCTACCATCAAATCAAGATGAGGGAGGAGGACATCTCAAAAATACCCTTTAGGTGTCACTATGGACATCTGAAAAATTATGAACAGAGAAATAACCTTCTAGCATATTTAACGATTTATCTAGGGCATCTGCATCTATTTGACCTTCAAATACAGGAATATCAAAATTAACCTGTACCTTGAAAGGTTAGGTACATCCAAAGTGGTCGCTTGATGAAGATGTGCCTAATGCTATTGGAAGGCATTGAAGGATGTGGGAAAAATCCTCCATCATTTCGTCCCTCTGTCGCGTGAGAGCTTGCTCAAGCAACAAATTGATAGGATCGTTTGCTCCATCGTTCTTCTTTTCTTCTGCCATTGAGGGTTTCTTGGGTGCGCGAGAGTGATTGTCCTTGAGAGAGACAAGCTCGAGACCCAACTTGCTATACTCGGACCTCATCGGGGACATATGATCAAGAGCAGCCTGCTCTGATACCACTGATTTAGATTATTTTCGGCATGAAATGAGAGCGGAGATATAATAAAGAAATGCACAGAGATATTGCAGATATTCAATAATATAACAGAAATGTATCATAGATGCAACCATAAACATAGATATACAGTAATACACGATTTCTATTAATCATAGAAATGTACAGAAACTGTAAAAATACAGAGTGAAAGACTCCCTAGAATGGTGGCAGCTTATCTCTGAGAAGAGATGTGAAGACTACTTGCATTAGCAAGAATATGATTACAATGAGGCTCTGAAGGCCTTTTTACAATAAACGGTAATGCCAAAAGTCCTAGACATCCAAAAACCTAACCCTAGGAGATGAAGCGCCAAAAGTCATGTGGGCCCCGTTTGGGTAAGTTGGTGCATCAATTTCCCGGGGTCGTAACTTTTGCATACGATCTCTGTTTTAGGCGTGTGATATCTCATTGGAAAGGTATTGTCGAGGAGATTCATTTTTGGGGCTCAATCATGCCTTCGGCTATCATTGAGAATATCGATCTTGAAAAACCTTCATTTGGACCCTCAAAATGGCCCTGGAAGTTAAAACCTGCTAAAAATAGTAAATTGCCAAAATGGACAGAAAACTATTTTGAGCCATTTGGAAATGGTGGGTGGCCACCGATATCCACCTGTATCAATCCTCCCTCCTTAGGAAGCAATTTTCTCCATTGTGTTGAGTTATTGGGGGAGAGGGAAAAGCATTTGTTGAATCTGCATCTTGGTGAGCTGTTTGTCTTGCTGGAGAAGTCACGCTTCTTAGTTTGTGGAAATCTGTCACGAACCTGTGGCTGGAAGGTTTGAACCTTTTTAATCAGTTTGGCTATTTTAGATAAATGTGTGCAGAAGGAATCTTCATGCTTTGCTGCAACCTTTTCGACCTGCTTCTGTTGGATAGATGGTGCTTTGGCTGAAGCCGTGGTGGCTGCAGTATCCTTCTGTTCACCCTTTGAACAGATTGTGGAGAAGATGAATTTTGTAGTATGAGATACTACCTTGTGGCACCGTCTAGGTGGGGCAGTAGTTGGAACTACCTCTAGTATCCTGTAGAGATGACCCCCCAGAGTAATACTAACACTACGGGGTCGAGACTCATAGATAGCAAGGCATTTCCACATATATGGCTGGCCCAAGAGAACATCACAGACATCCATTCGGGAAACATCACATAATACCTCATCCTTGAAGGGTTGGATGTCGTATGATAATCGACACTGCTGGCTGACACGAAGATCTCGTCCTTGGCAAAGCCACCCGATGCTGTATGGTTGCGGGTGTGGTGTTGTCGACAATCTCAACTATTTGATGACATCTGCTGAGATGAGGTTCTTTTGGCTTCCACTATCAACAATAAAATGCAATGAGGTCCCCTTCACCCACATCTGTGAGTGAAAAATGTGCTCCCCCTCTTCTTGATCTGTTGGTTCTTCTGGTTGAGTTGTTGCGGTCATGACAATAGCAGTGGGGTCTGCGTTGATGATCTATCTTTTACCAGTATTTTCAGAATCAGATTTTGAATCAGGGTTCGGCTCCTTGTCCTTGATCTCGGCCACCAATGACTGTTTTGAGCGACATTCATCGGTGTTGTGCCAGGGGATTTTGTGGAAATCACACCATGTTCCGGTGTCCTTCTTTGTCTTCTCGTGACCCTTCTTTTCAAGTGTTTTAGACTTGTTTTTGGGAGGTTGTTTGTTAGGGTTTTCTTTGTAATACTTTGGTTGTTGTGGATTTTCAGACCCAAACTCCCATTTGTTCTGGTGCTTAAATTTCTGCTCGATTTTAACAGCATATCGATAGGCAGCACCGAGTGATGAGATGTCCAGAAAATCCATTTCAGTTTGGATGTATCTGTGTAGAGCCCCACGGTATTTCAGAACCAAATGTCATTTAGAGTCTTTGATACCCAGTTTGGTGCACAAGGTATGGAATCTATTGGTGAAATCTGGAACTGATTGTCCCTTCTCTTGCCGTAGTGTGGTCCATCTCATGTACTGGTCCTCATAGTTGCCAACAGGGTAGTAATGTTCCTTTACCGCATCCACAAAAAATTTCCAAGTGGGCTCGACCCCATATATTCCAGAATCCTTTTTGGAACTCTGCTCCCAGTAAGTTTCCCACCAATGTTTGACATGGGGGAGAGCCTTAAGGAGTACGAAGGTGATCTTTTCCTTGTCTGAAAATTAATGAACAGAGAAATAACCTTCTAGCAAATTTAACTATTTATCTAGGGCATCTGCATCTATTTGACCTTCAAATACAGGAATATCAAAATTAACCTGTACCTTGAAAGGAGAGGTGCCTCCAAAGTGGCCACTTGATGAAGATGTGCCTGATGCTATTGGCATGCGTTGAAGGATGTGGGAAAAATTCTCCATCATTTCGTCCCTCTGTCACGTGAGAGCTTGCTCAAGCAACAGACTGATAGGATCGTCTGCTCCATCATTCTTCTTTTCTTCCGCCATTGAGGGTTTCTTGGGTGTGTGGGAGCAATTGTACTTGAGAGAGACAAGCTCGAGACACAACTTTCTATACTCGGACCTCGTCGGGGACATGCACTGAAAAACGATCAAGAGCAACCTGCTCTGATATCACTGATCTAGATTATTTTCGGAACGAAATGAGAGCGGAGATATAATAAAGAAATGCACAGAGATATTGCAGATATTCAATAATATAACAAAAATGTATTAGAGATGCAACCATAAACATAGATATACAGTAATACACGATTTCTATTAATCAGAGAAATGTATAGAAACTGTAAAAATACAGAGTGAAAGACTCGCTAGAAAGGTGGCAGCTTATCTCTGAGAAGAGATGTGACGGCTACTTGCATTCACAAGAAGATGATTACAATGAGGCTTTGAAGGCCTTTTTACAATAAATGGGAATGCCAAAAGTCCTAGACATCCAAAAACCTAACCCTAGGAGATGAAGCACCAAAAGTCATGTCGGCCCCGTTTGGGTAAGTTGGTGCATCAACTTCTCGGGGTCTTAACTTTTGCATACGATCTCCGTTTTAGGCGTGTGATAGTTCATTGGAAAGGTATTGTCGAGGAGATTCCATTTGGGGGCTCAATCATGCCTTCAACTATCATTGAGAACCTCGATCTTGAAAAACCTTCATTTGGACCCTCAAAATGGCCCCGGAAGTTAAAACCTGCTAAAAATAGTAAATTGCCAAAATGGCCAGAAAACTATTTTGAGCCATTTGGAAATGGTGGGTGGCCATCAATATCCACCTGTATCAATCCTCCCTCCTTAGGGAGCAATGGTCTCCATTGCGTTGATTTCCCAGGGGAGAGGGAAAATCATTTGTTGAATCTGCATCTTTTGAGCTGCTTGTCTTGCTGGAGAAGTCAGGCTGCTTAGTTTGTGGAAATCTGTCACGAACCTGTGGCTAGAAGGTTTGGACCCTTTTAACCAGTCTGGCTATTTTAGATGACTGTGTGCAGAAGGAATCTTCATGCTTTGCTGCCACCTTGTCGACCTACTTCTGTTGGATAGAAGGTGCTTTGGTCGAAGTTGTGCTGGCTGCAGTATCCTTCTGTTCACCGTTTGAACAGATTGTGGAGAAGATGAATTTTGTAGTATGAGATACTACCTTGTGGCACCGTTTAGGTGGGGAAATAGTTGGAACTACCTCTAGTATCCTGTAGAGATGACCCCCCAGAGTAATAATGACACTACAGTGTCAAGACTCATAGATAGCATGGCATTTCCACATATATGACTGGCCCAAGAGAACATCACAGACATTCAGTGGGGCAACATCACATAATACCTCATCCTTGAAGGGTTGGATGTCGTATGATAATAGACACTGCTGGATGACATGAAGATCTCGTCCTTGGCGAAGCCACCCGATGTTGTATGGTTGCGGGTGTGGTGTTGTCGACAATCCCAACTGTTTGACGACCTCTGCTGAGATGAGGTTCTTTTGGCTTCTGCTATCAACAATAAAATGCAGCGAGGTCCCCTTCACCCACATCTGTGAATGAAAAAGGCGCTCCCCCTCTTCTGGATTTGTTGGTTCTTCTGATTGAATTGCTGCGGTCGTGACAATAGCAGTGGGGTCTGCGTCGATGATCTGTCTTTTACCAGTATTTCCAGAATCAGATTCTGAATCAAGGTTCGGCTCCTTGTATTTGATCTCAGCCACCAATGATTGTTTTGAGCGAAATTCATCAATGTTGTGCCAGGGGATTTTGTGGAAATCACACCATTTTCCGGTGTCCTTCTTTGTCTTCCCGTGACCCTTCTTTTCCTGTGGCTTGGACTTGTTTCTGGGAGACTGTTTGTTAGGTTTTTCTTTGTCATACTTTGGTTGTTGTGGATTTGTAGACCCAAACTTCTGTTTTTTCTGGTGCTTAAATTTCTACTCGATTTTAACAGCATATAGATAAGCGGCACTGAGGGATGGGATGTCCAGAAAATCCATTTCAGTTTGGATGTATCTGTGTAGAGCCCCACAATATTTCAGAACCAAATGTCGTTCAGAGTCTTTGATAGCCAGCTTGGTGCGCAAGGTATGGAAGCTATTGGTGAAATCCAAAACTGATTGGACCTTCTCTTGTCGTAGTGTGGTCCATCTCATGTACTGGTCCTCATAGTTGCCAACAGGGTAGTACTGTTCCTTTACCTCATCCACCAAAAATTTCCAAGTGGGCTCGGCCCCATATATTCCAGAATCCTCTGTGGAACTCTGCTCCCAGTAAGTTTCCCAGCAATGTTTTACATGGGGGAGAGCCTTAAGGAGTGCGAAGGTGATCTTTTCCTTGTCTGANNAAAATTATGAACAGAGAAATAACCTTCTAGCAGATTTAACCATTTATCTAAGGCATCTGCATCTATTTGACCTTCAAATATAGGAATATCAAAATTAACCTGTACCTTGAAAGGTGAGGTGCCTCCAAATTGGTCACTTGATGAAGATGTGCTTGATGCTATTGGCAGGCGTTGAAGGATGCCGGAAAAATTCTCCATCATTTCGTCCCTCTGTCGCGTGAGCGCTTGCTCAAGCAATAGACTGATAGGATCGTCTGCTCCATCGCTCTTCTTTTCTTCTACCATTGAGGGTTTCTTGGGTGTGCGAGAGTGATTGTCCTTGAGAGAGACAAGCTCAAGACCCACCTTGCTATACTCGGACCTCGTCGGGGACATGCACTGAAAAACAATCATGACCCCCCAGAGTAATAATGACACTACGGGGTCGAGACTCATAGATAGCATGGCATTTCCACATATATGGCTGGTCCAAGAGAAAATCACAGACATCCAGTGGGGAAACATCACATAATACCTCATCCTTGAAGGGTTGGATATCGTATGATAATCGACACTGCTGGCTGACATGAAGATCTCGTCCTTTGCGAAGCCACCCGATGCTCTATGGTTGCGGGTGTGGTGTTGTCGACAATCCCAACTGTTTGACGACCTCTGCTGATATGAGTTTCATTTGGCTTCCTCTATAAACAATAAAATGCAGTGAGGTCCCCTTCACCCACATCTATGAATGAAAAAGGCGCTCCCCCTCTTCTGGATCTATTGGTTCTTCTGGTTGAATTGTTGCGGTCACGACAATAACAGTGGGGTCTGCGTCGATGATCTGTCTTTTACCAGTATTTTTAGAATCAGATTCTGAATCAGGGTTCAGCTCCTTGTCTTTGATCTCGGCCACCAATGACTATTTTGAACGACATTCGTTGGTGTTTTTCCAGGGGATTTTGTGGAAATTGCACCATTTTCTGGTGTCCTTCCTTGTCTTCCCGTGACCCTTCTTTTCCTGTGGCTTGGACTTGTTTTTGGGAGACTGTTTGTTAGGGTTTTCTTTGTGATACTTTGGTTGTTGTAGATTTGCAGACCCAAACTTCCGTTTGTTCTGGTGCTTACATTTCTACTTGATTTTAACAGCATATCGATAGGCAACATCGAGGGAATGAGATGTCCAGAAAATCCATTTCAGTTTGGATGTATCTGTGTAGAGCCCCACGGTATTTCAGAACCAAATGTCATTTAGAGTCTTTGATACCCAGCTTGGTGCGCAAGGTATGGAAGCTATTGGTGAAATCCGGAACTGATTGGCCCTTCTCTTGTCGTAGTGTGGTCCATCTCATGTACTGGTCCTCATAGATGCCAACAGGGTAGTACTGTTCCTTTACCGTATCCACAAAAAATTCCCAAGTGGGCTCGACCCTATATATTCCAGAATCCTCTGTGGAACTCTACTCCCAGTAAGTTTCCCACCAATGTTTGACATGGGGGAGAGCCTTAAGGAGTGCGAAGGTGATCTTTTCCTTGTCTGAAAAATTATGAACAAAGAAATAACCTTCTAGCAGATTTAACCATTTAGCTAGGGTATCTGCATCTATTTGACCTTCAAATACAGGAATATCAAAATTAACCTGTACCTTGAAAGGCGAGGTGACTCCAAAGTGTTCACTTGATGAAGATGTTCCTGATGCTATTGGCAGGTGGTGAAGGATGTGGGAAAAGTTCTCCATCATTTCATCCCTCTGTCGTGTGAGAGCTTGCTCAAGCAACAGACTGATAGGATCGTCTTCTCCATCGTTCTTCTTTTCTTCCGCCATTGAGGGTTTCTTGGGTGTGTGAGAGTGATTTTCCTTGAGAGAGACAAGCTCGAGACCCAACTTGCTATGCTCGGACCTCATCGGGGACATGCACTGAAAAACGATCAAGAGCAGCCTACTCTGATACCACTAATCCAGATTATTTTCGGCACGAAATGAGAGCGGAGATATAATAATGAAATGCACAGAGATATTGCAGATATTCAATAATATAACAAAAATGTATCAGATATGCAACCATAAACATATATATACAGTAATACACGATTTCTATTAATCAGTGAAATGTACAGAAACTGTAAAAATACAGAGTGAAAGACTCGCTAGAATGGTGGCAGCTTATCTCTGAGAAGAGATGTGACGACTACTCGTATTCGCAAAAAGATGATTACAATGAGGCTGTAAAGGAATTTTTACAATAAATGGGAATTCCAAAAGTCCTAGACATCCAAAAACCTAACCCTAGGAGATGAAGCGCCAAAATTCATGTGGGCCCCGTTTGGGTAAGTTGGTGCATCAACTTCCTGGGGTCTTTGCATACGATCTCCGTTTTAGGCGTGTGATAGCTCGTTGGAAAGGTATTGTCGAGGAGATTCATTTTTGGGGATCAATCATGCATTCAACTATCATTGAGAACCTATATCTCAAAAAAATTTCATTTGGACCCTCAAAATGGCCCCAGAAGTTAAAACCTTCTAAAAATAGTAAATTGCCAAAATGGCCAGAAAACTATTTTGAGCCATTTGGAAATGGTGGGTGGCCACCAATATCCACCTGTATCAATCCTCCCTCCTTAAGAAGCAATGGTCTCCATTGCGTTGAGTTCCCAGGGGAGAGGGAAAAGCATTTGTTGAATCTGCATCTTGGTGAGCTGCTTGTCTTGCTGGAGAAGTCACATTGCTTAGTTTGTGGAAATCTGTCACGAACCTGTGGCTGGAAGGTTTGGACCTTTTTAACCAGTCTGACTATTTTATATGATTGTGTGCAGAAGGAATCTTCATGCTTTGCTGCAACCTTGTTGACCTGCTTCTGTTGGATAGAAGGTGCTTTGGCCGAATCTGTGGTGGCTGCAGTATCCTTCTGTTCACCCTTTGAATAGATTGTGGAGAAGATGAATTTTGTAGTATGAGATACTACCTTGTGGAACCGTTTAGGTGGGGCAGTAGTTGGAACTACCTCTGGTATCCTATAGAGATGACCCCCCAGAGTAATAATGACACTACGGGGTCGAGACTCATAGATAGCATGGCATTTCCATATATATGGCTGGCCCAAGAGAACATCACAGACATCCAGTGGGGCAACATCACATAATACCTCATCCTTGAAGGGTTGGATGTCGTATGATAATCGACACTGCTGGCTGACATGAAGATCTCGTCCTTGGCAAAGCCACCCGATGCTGTATGGTTGCAGGTGTGGTGTTGTCGACAATCCCAACTATTTGACGACCTCTGCTGAGATGAGGTTCTTCTGGTTTCTGCTATCAAAAATAAAATGCAGCGAGGTCCCCTTCACCCACATCTGTGAATGAAAAAGGTGCTCCCCCTCTTCTGGATCTGTTGGTTCTTCTGGTTGAATTGTTGCGGTCACGACAATAGCAGTGGGGTCTGCGTCGATGATCTGTCTTTTACTAGTATTTTCAGAATCAGATTCTGAATCAGGGTTCGGCTCCTTGTCTTTGATCTCGGCCACCAATGGCGGTTTTGAGCGACATTCGTCGGTGTTGTGCCAGGGGCTTTTGTGGAAATTGCACCATTTTCCGGTGTCCTTCTTTGTCTTCCCGTGACCCTTCTTTTCCTATGGCTTGGACTTGTTTTTGGGAGATTGTTTGTTAGGGTTTCCTTTGTCATACTTTGGATGTTGTGGATTTTCAGACCTAAAATCCTGTTTGTTCTGTTGCTTAAATTTCTACTCAATTTTAACAGCATATCGATAGGCAGCACCGAGTGATGAGATGTCCAGAAAATCCATTTCAGTTTCGATGTATCTGTGTAGAGCCCCACGATATTTCAGAACCAAATTTCATTCAGAGTCTTTGATACCCATCTTGCTGTGCAAGGTATGGAAGCTATTGGTGAAATCTATAACTGATTGGCCCTTCTCTTATCGTAGTGTGGTCCATCTCATGTACTGGTCCTCATAGTTGCCAACAGGGTAGTACTGTTCCTTTACCGCATCCACAAAAAATTTCCAAGTGGGCTCAGCCCAATATATTCCAGAATCCTCTGTGGAACTCTACTCCCAGTAAGTTTCTCACCAATGTTTGACATGGGGGAGAGCCTTAAGGAGTGCAAAGGTGATCTTTTCCTTGTCTGAAAAATTATGAACAGAGAAATAACCTTCTATTAGATTTAACCATTTATCTAGGGCATCTGCATCTATTTGACCTTCAAATACAGGAATATCAAAATTAACCCGTACCTTGAAAGGAGAGGTGCCTCCAAAGTGGTCACTTGATGAAGATGTGCCTGATGCTATTGGCAGACATTGAAGGATGTGGGAAAAATTCTCCATCATTTCGTCCCTCTGTCGCGTGAGAGCTTGCTCAAGCAACAGACTGATAGGATCGTCTACTCCATCGTTCTTCTTTTCCTCTGCCATTGAGGGTTTCTTGGGTATGCGAGAGTGATTGTCCTTGAGAGAGGCAAGCTTGAGACCCATCTTGCTATACTCGGAACTCGTTGGGGACATGCACTGAAAAACGATCAAGGGCAGCCTACTCTGATACCACTGATCCAGATTATTTTCGGCACGAAATGAGAGCGTAGATGTAATAAAGAAATGCACAGAGATATTGAAGATATTCAATAATATAACAGAAATGTATCAGAGATACAACCATAAACACAGATATACAGTAATACACGATTTCTATTAATCAGAGAAATGTACAGAAACTGTAAAAATACAGAGTGAAAGACTCGCTAGAATGGTGGCAGCTTATCTCTGAGAAGAGATGTGACGGCTACTCGCATTCACAAGAAGATGATTACAATAAGGATCTAAAGGAATTTTTACAATAAATGGGAATGCCAAAAGTCCTAGACATCCAAAAACCTAACCCTAGGATATTAAGCGCAAAAAGTCATGTGGGCCATGTTTGGGTAAGTTGGTGCATCAACTTCCCGGGGTCGTAACTTTTGCATACGATATCCGTTTTAGGCGTGTGATAGCTCGTTGGAAAGGTATTGTCGAGGAGATTCATTTTGGGGGCTCAATAATTCATTTGGCTATCATTGAGAACCTTGATCTAGAAAAAAATTCATTTGGACCCTCAAAATGGCCCCGGAAGTTAAAACCTGCTAAAAATAGTAAATTGCCAAAATGGCCAGAAAACTGTTTTGAGCCATTTTGAAATGGTGGGTGGCCACCAATATCCACCTGTATCAATCCTCCATCCTTAGGAGGAAATGGTCTCCATTGCGTTGAGTTCCCGGGGGAGAGGGAAAAACATTTGTTGAATCTGCATCTTGGTGAGCTGCTTGTCTTGCTGGAGAAGTCATGTTGCTTAGTTTGTGGAAATCTGTCACAAACCTGTGGCTGGAAGGTTTGGACCTTTTTAAGTAGGCTGGCTATTTTATATGACTGTGTGTAGAAGAAATCTTCATGCTTTGCTGCAACCTTGTCGACCTGCTTCTGTTGGATAGAAGGTGCTTTTACCAAAGCTGTGGTGGCTGCAGTATCCTTCTGTTCACCTTTTGAAAAGATTGTGGAGAAAATGAATTTTGTAGTATGAGATACTACCTTGTGGCACTGTTTAGGTGGGGTAGTAGTTGGAACTACCTCTGGTATCTTGTAGAGATGACCCCCCAGAGTAATAATGACACTACGGGGTCGAGACTCATAGATAGCATGGCATTTCCACATATATGGCTGGCCCAAGAGAACATCATAGACATCCAGTGGGGAAACATCACATAATACCTCATCCTTGAAGGGTTGGATGTCGTATGATAATCGACATTGCTGGCTGACATGAAGATCTCATCCTTGGTAAAGCCACCCGATGCTGTATGGTTGCGAGTGTGGTGTTGTCGACAATCCCAACTGTTTGATGACCTCTGCTGAGATGAGGTTCTTCTGGCTTCCGCTATCAACAATAAAATGCAGCGAGGTCCCCTTCACCCACATCTGTGAATGAAAAAGGCACTCCCCCTCTTCTGGATCTGTTGGTTCTTCTGGTTGAATTGCTACGGTCGCGACAATAGCAGTGGGGTCTACGTCGATGATCTGTCTTTTACCAGTATTTTCAGAATCAGATTCTGAATTAGGGTTCGGCTCCTTGTATTTGATCTCGAACACCAATGACTATTTTGAGCAACATTCGCCGGTGTTCTGCCAGGGGATTTTGTGGAAATCGCACCATTTTCTGGTGTCCTTCCTTGTCTTCCCATGACCCTTCTTTTCCTATGGCTTGGACTTGTTTTTGGGAGATTGTTTGTTAGGGTTTTCTTTGTCATACTTTGGTTGTTGTGGATTTGCAGACCCAAACTCCCATTTGTTCTGGTGCTTAAATTTGTGATCGATTTTAACAGCATATCGATAGGCAGCACCGAGTGATGAGATGTCCAGAAAATCCATTTCAGTTTGGATGTATCTGTGTAGAGCCCCACAGTATTTCAGAACCAAATGTCGTTCAGAGTCTTTGATACCCATCTTGGTGTGAAAGGTATGGAAGCTATTGGTGAAATCTGTAACTGATTGGCCCTTCTCTTGCCATAGTGTGGTCCATCTCATGTACTGGTCCTCATAGTTGCCAACAGGGTAGTATTGTTCCTTTACCGCATCCACAAAAAATTCCCAAGTGGGCTCAGCCCCATATATTCCAGAATCCTCTGTGGAACTCTGCTCCCAGTAAGTTTCCCACCAATGTTTGACATGGGGGAGAGACTTAAGGAGTGCGAAGGTGATCTTTTCCTTGTCTGAAAAATTATGAATAGAGAAATAACCTTCTAGCAGATTTAACCATTTATCTAGGGCATCTGCATCTATTTGACCTTCAAATACAGGAATATCAAAATTAACCTGTACCTTGAAAGGCAAAGTGCCTCCAAAGTGGTCGCTTAATGAAGATGTGCCTGATTCTATTGGCAGGCATTGAAGAATGTGGGAAGAATTCTCCATCATTTCGTCCCTCTGTCGCGTGAGAGCTTGCTCAAGCAACAGACTGATAGGATCGTCTGCTCCATCGTTCTTCTTTTCTTCCGCCATTGAGGGTTTCTTGGGTGTGTGAGAGCAATTGTCCTTGAGAGAGACAAGCTCGAGACCCAACTTTCTATACTCGGACCTCGTCTGGGACATGCACTGAAAGATGATCAAGAGAAGCCTGCTCTGATACCACTGATCCGGATTATTTTCGGCACGAAATGAGAGCGGAGATATAATAAAGAAATGCACAAAGATATTGCAGATATTCAATAATATAAAAGAAATGTATCAGATATGCAACCATAAACATAGATATACAGTAATACACGATTTCTATTCATTAGATAAATGTACAGAAACTGTAAAAATACAGAGTGAAAGACTCGCTAGAATGGTGGCATCTTATCTCTGAGAAGAGATGTGACGACTACTCGCATTCGCAAGAATATGATTACAATGAGGCTCTGAAGGCCTTTTTATAATAAAATGGAATTCCAAAAGTCCTAGACATCCAAAAACCTAACCCTAGGAGATGAAGCGCCAACGGGGTCGTAACTTTTGCATACGATCTCCGTTTTAGGCGTGTGATAGCTCATTGGAAAGGTATTGTCGAGGAGATTCATTTTGGGGGATCAATTATTCCTTTGGCTGTCACTGAGAACCTCGATATAAAAAAACCTTCATTTGGACCCTTAAAATGGCCCAGGAAGTTAAAACCTTCTAAAAATAGTAAATTGCCAAAATGGCCAGAAAACTGTTTTGAGCCATTTGGAAATGGTAGGTGGCCACTGATATCCACCTATATCAATATATACCTTCAGAGCATAATGAGGAATTTCAAGAACCCAACCTCGAACAAGTATACACCAGTGGAAGTCTGGGAAGCACACTCACATGGGGGGATCAATATATTCCCGAACCTGTGGATGAAGTAGTCGACATACATGCTATAGATTATGATTGAAGGAAAAAGGATATCATGCATAGAAACACCAAGAAGAGGAGGATCACTTTAGATCGCTCCATCCTCATCACTACTGAGGAACATTTGATCAACATAGAACATGCTAAGACGTCCAAACTCATCAGCTCTGGGATGCAAATCATCGATTCCACCCTGGACAGAGCTAAATGGGATGAATTGGAGCTGGTCACCACCCTGAAGGAACTATAACATCTGTGGCACCTGAGTAAGTACTATAAATAAATGACACAGGCACGGGTGTACCTAAGGAGAGAATTCAAGGAGGCCTATAGCATGTTCACAGTCGAGTGACACCTATTCACTAAAGGGATAGCTTAGCTCCAGGAAGATAATCTCATGGCACTAATGACATGCAAGGATATGGAGTGGTGGTATGATAAGGTGCAACAAGCCATGGAGAGAGTTGATTACATTGGTGCAGTGCAACAAGGCCGAGATAAAGAAGAACACGACATTCGGGTGATGAACGAAAGCAATCTTTATCGCATAAAGAAATCGCCTGAGTATTGGGAAAAAATTTCTTGGGAACCACACCAAGAAATTCAAGCGAAATGGGCCAAGTGCGAGAAACATTGGATTAAGATCAATCGGGTGATGAAAGATATTATAATTCCCAAGTTAGACACACGCAATGAGTTTTTTGACTTCTATGACATAGTCGAATCGCACACCAAGAAAGATGTATCATGGTCTGAAAGACTGGAAAAGGTGTCTGACACAGCGCTAGGTCAGGTATGACAATTTATGAAACACCTGATAAAATCTCGGGCAGCACTGTAATAGTTAAGTGCCAGTCTGATGAAGTATTGGGCACATGTGGTAGAGGTAAGGGAGATATACGTGGATCTGATGGAACAACATAGATTTCCATATACCAACACCTGAGAGGAGTTGTTCATCAGTTGGTCGGAGTATGAGAGGAGTCATACTTTTAAAGCGATATCTTGAGATGACTGTTAGAAAATTGTTAGGAGAGAATGCCATGTGGCTTGTTTTGTTTTTATTAACTACACTTTAGTCATTATTTTTAGTTAATTTTATGTTATAAATAAGAGAATCCACCGATTAGTTAAGGGTCGATGGTTGTTGCAAGAAACTTTCATTTTCTGGTTTTGTTAAGAATTATTTTGGAGCTACCTTTAATTGAGAAGTCCTTCTGGACCAGAGAAAATATTATGTTTTCATCAAATGTGTGTATGATTGGATGTGGAGAAGAACTATTTCTTATCCCGTGTCATGAATGTACGTTGTAACAAGTAAGGGCTATTAAATATATTGATAAGTTATTTGATGCTATGTTTTTACAGTTCGTTTCTTTAATGATAAAGATGAATTGTTGTGTTATTATGTGATGAATGATTATGGTTAAGTGAATTATTTTACTTTCCGTTATTTTATCACATGCGTGTTTTCTTGTGCTAATTAGTATCTCAGCTAGAAATCAGATTACTCAGATGGTTAACATATTAGTACTAGGCTTGTGGTAGATGATAGTTGTTTGCATGCTTGAGCAACGAGTTATCCCATGCTCAGCCCCTCGTCCAGTATTTAGAACCTTTTCCCATTTTGTTTCCAAGTTGCTTTATACCGACTTCCATCTTATATCGGTCCCACCTAAGAGAAAAACACAAAAGGAGGAATTCCAAACTGAAGGAGATGCCTTCGCAAGAGAATGTAAATCCCATCGATTAATTGGTCGGATCGCGAGATCTCGAGAACCATTCCACTATTAAATGTTGCAGAGTCTAATTGGGCCTCGATGGTAGGTTTGGTTCCTTTTGTTGAACTAAAGGCATTTTAGACCCATCAACATAATTGGTGCTAGAAGGAGGTCTTGAAGAATGAATGGTTGAATATATATTTCATGTAATATTTCAGGCAACCTGTAGATTCAAAATAGACCACATGCATGGCTAGTCATTCCCAAGGCATCTCACACACTTTGAGCACTCCCGAAATGAGTGACTCACCATATCCTGAGGAAGAATGCAGATTCCCTGATATACCTTACTCTCTTCCTCACAAGGAATTAAATCAATTCAAAAGAATCACAAGAGAATATGCCCAACAGATCAGTGCACTGTCTTTAGCTCCGATACTTCCTCGAAGAAAAAAAAAAAAGTAGACCAGTGGTCGACACCCCCGACCAGGTTTTTGTGCACATAGTAGAAGACATAATATATTTTTCAATCATTGAAATCAAACATCCACTTAATTTGATCCCTGAAATGCCAGCCGATGACCTCTCTGAACCAAACAATTTTTCAAAAGAAGAGGAATTTAACTCAGGATCCGAAGATATGGAAGACAAAAACAACCATGAGGAAGAAGGGGGAAACCCACCTCAGAAAAATCAACCTTGGCTGGACAGAGATGCTTTGGCCATCCCAGGACAAGGTCATAACCTTCCCCAACATCTAGAGAAGTTACTTCCTAAGTTTGACCCTGAAACCTCAGGACTACCTGAAGATCATATCAATAAATTCATACTGGCTATCAAACTAATGAATGTCCAACTTGAATACGTAGTATGCAATATTTTCCCGTATACTTTCAAGAACTCCGCCTCCACATGGTATTTCAACTTACCTGTAGGATCCATAACTAGTTGGACCAAGTTTCAGAAATATTTTTTAGATAAATTTGCCGAAGAAACCACTACAGGAGCTTTGATGGCTGAATTGTTCTCCACCACCATGATTTCAAAGCAGACGGTTAAATATTTGAATCAAATATTCACAAATATCTTGAAAAAATTCCAACCTGAAGCTAAACCAACTCGAGATTTGCAAATCAAAGTATATGCTAATGCCCTCCCAACTTCTATTTCCATGTTTGTGAAGAGGGCTGCCAAATGAACCCTTGCTGAGAATTTCGAGGAATCTGAGATGATATATTTCCAAATGAAGGGATGTAAGGAAGGTCAGGTCTCGTTAGTTAAAAAAGAAGTCCAAACTCCTCCTAGGAGAGGACTCCTTTTGACTAGACTGCCAGGGAAACAAGAAGAACAAGATCCCGAAAAGGGAAATGGAGCCATAGAGGACCTACAATGCATGGTCTAGTAATTATCAAACATGATCATAGACATGAAGATAAATGCAAGGGAAGGAAACCAAGGCCAAAGGCCCTATAAGCCTTTTTTTAAAAGAAACCCATCATTCAAAGAAATTGAACCTTCCCCAGCTAACTTAATATCGATTTGGGAAATGCAACATCTGATTCTTTCTATACTTATCACTAATAAAAACACTCTGAAAGAGACTACCCTCAATGGGTGCATGCCATGAATTTGATGGCCAATTGGTTTCTTGATGAAGTATTCCTGACCGAACAACCAAGCGGGTTAGTTATGAATGTCACTAATCAGGAATAGATTGATCCACCAAAAGATACAAGCATAATTATATGGGATCCTAACCTAATTATGCCTTTCGACAACCTATTTGAATCTAATGAATCCCCCATAGAGGTTTCAATTGTGAAAACATGTATTAAGGGTCCACTTGTATCTAAATATCTCGCTACTACCAAACTTTAGGGTGAAAGACAACCCCTGATCACCTGAAAGCACCCTTTTCTCCCCGTAATAACCTTATAAGAATCCATACCTGAGAATCACCCAAACTTGATTACAACGTAATATTTGAAGAAGTTGAAGGCTAATATATTAGTTATGGAAATTTGTAGGATCCCTCAACAAAAATACTTCCTATTACAGGATTTGAAAACAATAAGAAATCCTATGACAAGCTCTGACCTAGGAAGAAATCTAATCCCCATAGACCTAGGGAATAAACCAAATGTGAACACTTGTTCTAAAGATAATAAGGGAATACCATTTGTCACACCTTTCCTTATAAAATTTGAAGTATTCAACAGGAACCTCCATAATTGTTTGGTCAATTCAAAAGCATCCTCTAACGTTATGCCACTATCTATCTATAAAAAGCTAAACACAGTCCCTCTCAAGACTGACAAACATGTAATACAACTAGACATAACCCAGGTGAAGGTAATGGAAGAAATTAAATATGTAATTATCATAATAGCCATGCATCCTAAGTTTGTGCAAGTGATTGACATCATTATAGTAGACATCCCATAAGCTTATGGATTATTGTTAAGCCGAGATTGGTTTGAGAAATTAAACATATACTTTAGTACAAACTGGGCCCACCTTTAGCTACCATTAAATGAGCACAAGAATATGATAAAAATTGATATGGAAATATATCTTAAACATACAGTCATTGATCTAGAAACTCTAAACGAATCCTCGTCGACAAATTTCCCTATTCTAGGCAATTATTCTAGTGATTCCTATTTTGGGAAGTACTCCCCTCTTCCATCTGATGTCCCTCTCACTCAAAACTCTGAAATGGTTTTTCAAGAGAAGTCACCGATACTGACGGAGGAAACCCTCTTCTATCAAGAACATGTGCTAGAAACCACAGAACAAAAAATAAGAGAGCAAGAAAGTGATAAGAAAGGGGAAACAAATAACTTTGACTCACAAATTTGGACCATATACTTTGTTGAATCTAAATCACAGGAAGGGTCTGGGGCAAGGTGCGTCCTCATTGATCCAAAAGGTAAATGCCATTTCCTATCTTGTAGAATTGAGTTTGAATGCACAAACACCACCACCGAGTATGAATCTCTAGTACAAGGGTTAAAGAAATCCATAGACTTAAACGTCAAATAATTGAAGGTTTTCAAGGATTCTGAAATTATCGTTAGACAAGTAAGAAATACTATGCATTGCAATTCCTTGCAACTAAAGAATTATCAATAGGAAGTGCGTAGGTTAATAGAGAATTTTGAAGCTTTCAATATTACAGTGATCCCCATAACAAAGAATATCCTTGTTGGTTCCCTAGCCATGGTTGCTTCAAGGCTGTCACCTCTAGAAGATTACGAAGCCTCCCATTTCACTGTGGAACTAATCTACAAACCATCGGTGCCTAACAATGTTTATAATTGGAAGGTATTTGAAGGGGATGAATATATCATAAACTTTTTGACTAACCAAGATAATTTCAAGGACTTAGCTATTGATGATGAAGTGTTCCAAGAACAGTCAATAGAAACTGATCTTCGGGTAGGTCAACCGACTGAAAAATCAAAGTATTAGATAATCCCAAAGGGGATAGCTAACTTAGAAAATATTTTTGACCTGAAAGAACGGTATAAGGGGTCCAAAAACACAAAAACCGGTAGTTCCTGTCCCATGCATGAAACTGTAAATCTTGGAACCCCGAAAAACCCAAAAAATGTAAACCTTGGAAAAACCATATCTAAAGAGGAAAGAAAGGTTTATCTCAAACTATTGAGACAATATCAAGATGTATTTTCATGGTCTTACTGAGATCTGAAAACTTATGATACTCATATCATGCAACACACTATCCCATTAAAACTTGAAGTGAAAACCTTCCAACGGAAGCTCTGGAAGTACCACCCATCCCTAAAACCTCTCATGTGTAAGGAGTTGAAGAAAATTTTAGATGCCAAAATTATCTTTCAGGTTAGAAATTCTCCATTGGTAGCAAATTTGGTTCCTCTGAGGAAAAAGTCGAGACAAATTCGCTTATGCGTAGATTTTAGGAAGCTTAACAGAGCTTCAAAAAAGAAAAACTACCCAGTCCCACCGATGGAGAAACTGTTGCAGACCATGTCTGGCTCCGATATTTTCTCTCTTATTGACGATTTCTTGGGTTACAACCAGGTTCTAGTTTCAGAGGAAGACCATTTTAAAACTACCTTTTGAACCAAGTGGGGAACTTTCGCTTACAAAAGCATGTCCTTTGGGTTAATCAATGTAGGGGAAACCTTCCAAAGGGAAATGGACGTAGTGTTCCGGGGACTGATCAACAAGCATGTGATAGTGTATCTGGCTGACATAATTGTGTATTCAAGGAACAGAGAGGATCACATCCAACACTTAACCCATATTTTTGAAAGGTGTGGAAAGTACGGTATATCTTTAAACCCTAAGAAAACTATCTTTTGTGTGGAAGTAGGAAATATTTTAGGTCATATTATATCCCAAGAAGTAATTCGTATAGACCCTGAGCAAGTCAAAGCTATAACTCAAATCTTGTTACCTCACAACAAAAAGACAATGAAATCCTTTTTCGTGAAAATCAATTTTGTAAGGAAGTTCATGCCCGATTTCATTGAGACTATCAAACCATTGCAAAAAATGATCCGAAAAGATTCTAAATTTAAGTGGGATGATGAATGAAAATATGCCTTCAGCAATATTAAAACTGTTATATCTCAACCCCCCGTGTTACAAAGTTATGATTTTAATAGAGATGTCTTCCTCTATAATTTCACCTCCAATGAATTGTTAGCTTTGGTTTTGACTCAGAAGGATGATGACAACAACGAGGCTCCATTGTCATTCATGAGCATCAACATCCAAGGAGCCGAAATTAATTATCCTGCTATTGATAAATAAGCCTATGCTGTATATAAGGTAGTGAAACACTTCATATCTTACATCCTCAATAACCACACCAAAGTAATTGTGCCTTACCCTACGGTCCGATCCCTATTCACTCAACAAGAGATTGGGGAAAGAAGAGGGAAATGGATGGCAATAGTTCAAGAATTTGGTTTGGATATAAAGCCTGCCAAACTAGTTAAAGGGCAAGGATTATGCAAACTGGAAGCTGAGGCCCATGACCAAGTAAGTGAAGACTCCAGATGGGAGAATGAAATGGAATTATGGTGTGGTGAATCTTCATACATTTCCCCAAGGCAAGAGTCTTAGTATGAGAATTTGACTTATCTCCTGCACCATGGGACTTGCCCAAAAAACCTTAACCCCAAGTAAAGGAGAGCTCTCAGGTTGAAATCTGTGCAATATCGCCTCATAAATTTGGTACTCTTTCAAATTAATTATGATGGGGTACTTTTAAGATGTCTCAAATGTGAATATGCATAAAATGTTCTTAAGGAGCTCCATGATGGCCTCACCAGCGGAAAATTTGTAGGAAACACCATTTCTCATAAGATACTGAGATATGGTTATTATTGACACACTTTGTTCAAGGATGCTCACACCTACGCTAGGAACTATTAAACTTGTCAAATAAGCGCTGGGAGAGAGAAGAGAGTAGTAGTCCCACTCCGACCAGTGACTGTTTCTAGGCCTTTTGAGCAATGGGGGTTAGACATCATAGGAGAAGTTACACCAAGATCTTCAAAACAACACAAGTACATACTTACTACCACAGATTACTTCACGAAATGGGAAGAAGATATTCCTCTAACCCATGTAAATGAGAAGGTGGTAATCCATTTCATAGAGCAACAACTAATTACAAGGTTTGGTGTCCCTTTTGTTCTTGTTTTTGATAATGAAAATTATTTTTCTTCCACCTTATTAATAGAGTTTGCACTAGACAAAGGAATCATTATTAGATACTCTACAAATTACTATCCATAGGGAAACAAAGTGGCAGAATCAACTAATAAGAACCTAGTAAGGATATTGAAGAAAACGGTTGCGGATAACCAAAGGAATTGACATGATTTACTCCACAATGCTTTATGGGAAGATAGAGTCACACCCAAGGAGGCTATAGGAATTTTCCCATACTTTCTATTGTACGAATAGGAAGCCATTCTCCCAAATGGGCTTTATCTTCCATCTCTTCAACTGGTCGAAGATTCCAGAGGACAACCTTCATCGGTCATACACCAAAGAATTGACACTCTGCTCATGCTAGAAGAAGAAAGGGAAAAAGCTAAGTAAAACTTGATATCCCACCAATATATAGTGAAAGGATGGTTTGATAAGAATAAGGCTAAAGAGAAGATTTTTGAAGTAGGAGACCTAGTCCTAAAATAGGACAGAGAAAATGAGACTAAATGCAAACATTCTAAGTTTCATAATCTATGGCTTGGACCTTTCTAGGTGGATCAGAAGATTGGGGAAGACACTTATCGGTTACATAATCTAAAGGGGGAACCTGACACCCTCCCATTAAATGGCCAAGCTCTAAAACAAAATTTCCATTTAAAATAATAATATATATATATATATATATATAGATAGATATGTTTTGTATGAGTGTTTTCATGATTTTGGTTTTAGCTAGGTCAATTACGAAATGCATTTTTTGTTGTTTTTTTTTTCTCTTTTAGACTTTTGTGCTTTTGAAGATTGTGTTTAGCAAGACAGTGGTTGACATAAAATCATGTGACATAGTGAACTTTGTTCCTAACTCATCGCTCACATACGAACACGAGAAGCATCGAGGAACTTGCAGTTGTTTCGAAGGGATATCTATCTAACCTACGCAGATGAACAACTCTGGAGAAATGTCAGAAGTGTATTCTTAGTGGTTTGGTAAGACCATAAGGGAAAGAAGTGTTGATGGGATAAATTGACCACTCATCAACTGGAAGAGTGAATCCGGTCTGGGGTTGTCTAATTAACCCAAGCCGTTTGGATTGACTCACTCTGACGGGTTTAATGGCTCCGTTGGCCAATCTAAAGTCCTAAGGGAAGTGGAAAATAACTAAAAGAAATGCAATACATTACTAAATAATAATCACTGAAATATATATATGTACATCTGAATATATATATATATATATATATATATATATATATATATAGTTTATATATATATATATATATATATATATATATATATATATATAGTTTATCTAAATAATATTTATATTGTAGTTCTATTTACCATATATACAATATATATAAATCACGAGTTTTAATCTGAACTCATAAAAATCGAATGTAAAACGTTTCTTTTAATGACAGTAATAAAGAAAGTGAAAATACTATTTGTTTTTGGTTTGTTTTCTTGTTTGTATGCATTCATAAAATAAAATATTAAACTACTTAATTAAATAGAAAGATATAGATAGTGAAAATTATACTATATATAAAACATCTATAATAAGCAAGAAAATGAACTAAAAGAATAGACTAACCTATTAATCATTTGAAAAGTATGCATCCAACTATTTGCGTAAATCGTGCATCAGTCCATCCACGAGATAAATCTGTTGTGCATCTTCACATTGTTTGGTACAAAAGCTAAACTGTGCATTGACTAGTGTATTCAATTGATAAAACAACAAGACACAAAATAATTACAGTGATATAATAGATCACAAGTGATAACACATGAGATAAATCCTATAGTTACAGCTTGCATTTAATCAATCGACATATTTAAGGTAAACCTCATAACATGAATTGAAATATCATTCAATTGTTTTGATAAAACTGAAGCATAAAATCATGAACCATGAAGAAAAACTATCTTGACAACCAAAACAATCTGCGAAGACGAAAGCTATATGCAGTCATTCAATTACCAAGATAAACAAACTATCGATCATAGCAACATTCACAGATGACTAAAGCATAAAGTAATTATTTGTTATGTTTAAATTTGAGTATAAATTGTTCACAATAAGCCCCAGGCCAAGATGCCTTTGATTACAAAAATGATGGGTTTATAAAGGCGTCAGGAAAGATAACTGTTTCTATTCCTGAGATCAAATATTTATTTCAAAAATAAAGGGGGATGCAACCACCCTTATCCTACTAAATCCTCCAAAACTAATAACAATTCATTTATGTTCATACAAAATGCATCAAAGATATGACTATAAGGTCTCAAATATGCCTCAGATCAATTTTTAATCAATGGATTGCTGAATATCCTGAAAGAAAAGGAAAATAGAAAGATTTTAGATACATTTTCAACCACTACTTCACACAATTCGAATTAACATAATTGGCTACAGAATCTTGCAATTCTGTAGCTAGTTATTATAGTAAATGAAATCCAATTTATTGTAAAATAAAGAAATCTAGTTTTAACAATATGATTCTATTTTAAGATGAAAAATCATACATCCAACTATGAAATGAAATCGTATCAGGCAACCTTGGAATTCACAATGGCTGTTGTAGCCTCCACATTTTTAAATACTACATTGCCTGTTGTCTTTATGCGTTTTTCTTTGCCTTGAATAACAGATTCGAGTCTATGGTTTTTGCTTGTTAAAACATCGATCTGATCCTTTAAAGCCTTAACCCGTGACTGTAGGATAGGGATATTAGTATAATATCTATCAATCTATGATAGACAGACTTCACATTTTGATTATGAAATGGTTGCATGGGACCAAACTTGGTTGTGAAAGGGAGCACCTTCCATACTGACAGTGGATTCATTAACCAATTTGACACCAGGAAACTCTGGATTATTTTTAAGACATGGAGGTAAATTCTCAACAAAATTGTAGGGCCGATCAAAGTGTGGCTCGAATGACTGAAAGTATTATGTAGCGAGGAACCTATCGATTTCAGAGTCTAAACTTTCGTGGACTTTGATCATACAAATTGAACTTGAATGAGAATTCGACTTGTTACGAAGTATCCTAGAAATTAGCCTGCCAACTCTTTTGTTCTTAAAATTTATATCAATATTGCTCTTAGATCTCTTCCCTGTAGGTTTCTTTAAATTCTTAAAACAATCATTAGGATGCATAATCTACTGACAGGACTATTCAATGACCTTTGGATCGATAAAGGGTTTTCTTTTAGGGAGTGAGACACAGGTCCGAGGAGGTGAGAGAGATGTCGTAGGGTGGACAAGGGTCTCCTCAACCATGAGTTTATCTACCTCCTCCATATCAGGGTTACCATAGCCATTTCGGGTTATGAACTAATCCCAGCTATCATTCTGTGACTCTAATTGATGTATAAGCAAGATTTTAATTAGTCCATGATGGAAGAGGCTAGAGTCTGACTATTGTTTTTTGTATCTTTTTCCCATTTTATAAAGACTCCTTAGTAAGTAATATGGCATATTCAAAGGGAAACCTATAAAAATCATAAGGAGACACAAATGGTAGAAAAATACAAGCCTAAAAGGTCCCTCACAGGTAACAAATTGTTTTACGAAAATGAGCAAATAGTGCCACCGAGCTTTTAGGAAGGAAATGGGCATACTTTTATCACACACTTTTATTTTCCGAGATGTAAACAATAGGCTCCAAGGAACTTTCTCCACTTTTTCATTTTTAAACCACCTCTAACCGCTTGCTGGTAGCCCTGTAGCTTGACTCAGGAAATCCTCGGTAACCTCCAGTTGCACATGACCAATATTCGCTCTACAACCATCAAAGGAGAATGCGAATTCTTGGACAACCTATAAATTGAAACCCTAAAACTTCCTAATGAAAAGGAGCCAGCCAATTCTCTCCAAATCTTCTCTGGCATCGTCATATAAGAGCAGAGATTGAATGTCGTTTGGTTCAACTCTCACAATAGGAGCCATGATGGATGAAAGGGTAACAAATTAGACACAACACACAAAGAGGGTTTGAAAAGATAGTCCAGAGCCATAACCCAAGCCTGTGACATTCCAATAGTGAATGGTGTATGAACATAAACTCACAATGATTAGATGGGTGTTTATTGAAACACATGTGAAGAGGTTTTGAAAAGCCCAAGGGAAGTCTCGGGAATGATGTCTACCTGCAAATCATAATGCCACCTTTGCATCTAGTACTAGTCTAGGATTAAAACATTAAAATGAAAAATGAGTGCGTGCATCGTGGGTTCTATCACAAGGTTTGGGTGAGTCGAAAATCCAAGACTTGGAAAAAGAAATGTAAAGCCAAGAACCAAACAAAACCATACCAAAAATCAAATTGTGGGGGTCCTTTGACTCATGTAGCCATCAATCTCTAAGCATGTTTGATGTTGAAAGGATCGAAACAAAGAGAGTAACTCTTCATGGCAAGGAAACAACTTCATTAATAAAATGTATGAACAACTTTCCTTTGACGACATTTTAAAACAGAAAGGTAACACAGTCACAAATTTTCATACTTCGTATTCATGCTTCCAGTCATGAACGAAGCATGAAAGAAAATAATAGGAAAAAGCGACAACTTACAACTGTCATTTCAAAAATTGCATCATGAAGAGTAATAAAAACAAATGAATTCAGTTAGGCAGCTATGTAGATCAATTAATTGTTATAAAAAGTTAACAAGCATGTTGAGCTGCCAACAATGGTGACATGCCGAGAGAAGTAGTTATCTCTGCAATACAAACCAGTTCGGGTTAGAGAATTCTGAAAAAATTCAAATTGAAAAACAACTGCAATATTATTTGAATATCTTTAAAAAGAACAAGACGTAGCCTAGTTTCAGATACGTTTTGTTTAAAAGAATGAAATCTGGTGACAAACTTAACACAAGTAAGCCACGATGTTTAAGTTAAAATCTTAGATACTGTTGATAGGGCCAGTGTTGCCATCAGGCATCCATAACCTCAACAGGGATGCCAATTAATCCACTCTGACATCTATATCCTACCCAAGAGATTTCAAATCAAAACGAAGGATACTTATGGCCAACACAAGGTTTATACCTGAGAATTTTCTTTTACCTAACATCGCTTTGCTAGAAGCGGGCCTATTCAGTACCCCAACGAAGTGATCTTGGCATCATGCATGCATTTGCCCACTGCCAGCAGACCTGTCCAGTGTCCTGGCAGGTTTACAAACACTTCCCATAGCTCTCTAAGAGTTTATTCACATTCTGATATAGTTTTAAAAAATATTCAATAGAGCGGGGTGATGCTGAAAGTTCTAGTTTTTTAACACAACTTAATATTTCCACAGGCCTTTAAATTTTTCTAGCAAACCTTCATCAAGATCTAAAAAAAGAACAGTTCATTGATAGAACCAATTTTCAAGGACGAGGAGATGTCATTGAGTTGCTTTCTTAAAGAGAAGGGACAGTGTAAAGAGAATTTTTAAAGATATTCGTGAATACTTTCAAGTGCAGATTGAAACCAAGGAATCGACTTTCAGACAAATGACAACTTTAACCAGCCTACAATTTCAGAGAAGGACAACAATAGATGTTTCGACAGCCTTTGACAACCATTTTCAAGATGAAGCATTATGTTTCTCTTTGTCTGAGCTAGACTATAATATAGGGATGTTTAAATCAAAAGGATTGATGAAATAAAATGAAAACAAAAAAAAACAACAAAGAAAAAATGGAGAGAAAAGAAACCCAAACAGAAAAATATGTACAGAAGGTGTATCGGAGAGTCATCAGGTAAAATACCTTTTGATAGCTTGGCCATTCACCGAAAATGTGTCTAGCTGTCCCTCTAAATTATGGAGTTGGAAAGAACTGGGACCTAGTTTTTCAGCAATTAAAAATGGTCCCAGCTCCTCAGCAGACCGGAAGAGCACACGTCTGAACTCCAGTCACAA
>CBVK0100043693.1:0-32257 GCA_900067695.1 Picea abies
TTGTATGATGAGGGCATTTGAATCTTGAACTAGTTTAAATACTGGTCACTCTAAGTAGTGAAAGACATCTTTGTTCTGGACACATTATGGACATATGACTATCAAGACTAATATGGAAAAGTTGTTCACTCCTTAGCTTTAGACCAGTGTGGTGCTTGCCCATTATGTTTTGCCATTATATTATGGAATGTTAATATGTTTATATAGCTTTAGTCTTATCAGCATATGATATTTCATATTATTCAGCACTCTAATTTTGTCTATAAATTATTGTCCTATATTATATCTGTGATCAATATTTCATTTAAATATCGTGGATTTATGTTGGATATTGGATGATGTATTAAATTAATGCTTTCTATTAAAGTTTCCTTTATTATAAGTGTTCATCATTATAACATCAGTAGATCTGTATATTTATGTTTTTACTGTTATATTCTTGTTCCAAAACACCTTTGAGTTGGTTCTGGGAGTGTTAGCACGATTCTATTACAGGTTTCCCTCATAGGAAGGATAGCTAGGAGCTTGAATTGCGTAGGGACATAAACTCATTACCTGCAGGTTAGTTTACTCGTATTTTCTTTTAATCAAATTATTCATAAATGAAATAGGAGCAGTTTGAACTAGCTTTGCCTGTTTATTTGTTTTTATTTCAATTGTGTTTCCTTTAGTTCTTTAGATTTTAAATATTAAATAGAAAATTATAAAATGTATGTGTTTTCTTTATCTACTTCATAAACATCTTCAAAAAACATTTATTTCGCAAGATATCCCTGAAATCTTGCAAGATTGTTTATATATTGTATATAAGCATATGCACATATTCATTTTCTTATTGAGACGTTTGTAATTATTGAATTTATATCCTTAGTATTATAGCTTTAGATTAGTTTATTTCTTTTACTGCTTTTAGGACTTTAGTTGGCCAACTGAGCCATTAAACCCGTCAGGTCATTTCATTCCAAACGGCTTGGGTTATTTAGACAACCCCAGTCCGTATTTGACCATCCAGTTGACGGTGTGTCACTTACGCCCGTCAACAAGTTCTTACTTCAAATCAAATTATAAAGGTTTCCTTTCCTTTGCATGATAAAAGCAAGTAGATTAGATCATAAAGTTTATTTTTTTAGTTTAACTTGCACACTATTATTTAGCTCATTTTTTTAAAGAAATTTTTGAACGCTAAAGATAGTTCCTTTTTAAAAGAGTTTAAAAGTAATATTTAGGCATCTTTGTAATATTATTATTGTTTTAGGACAGCAAGTAATATCATAAATAAAGGGCCCTTTCTTTCATTTTATTTTATTCTCTATTTGTCATTTTAGTGTAGTTTTCACTTAGCTATTTTTTTACAATTTTTAGGTACTCACTAACATGTTTCGCAGGGTCTTCCAATAGCTCTTTGGTCATCTTCTGCATCAATTAAATTGTTTTTTTTCACATTTAGTGAAAAGACAAGGGGAATTGTTGCCCAATTTTTGAATATTTGGAGCCTCAAGAACCCCCAAAAAGTACCTTGTAATTAGAAAAACTTTGTAAAAGATTGTAAACCCATTTGATCCATTTCTATAAGGATCCCAAGTCTCCAAAAGAGTACATTGTAATAAAACTAATAAAATAAGTGGGCCACAAAGGGTGTCACTTTAATTTTTCCCCCTTAAGAGGGATTGGTGTTGTGGTTTGGCATTTTTTTGTGATTTCCTTTCTTTGGCTTAAAAGTTTAACAATTTCATATGTAAAAGATAAGCTAAAAGTATTCACAACCTTAGATTAATTTTTCATTTTCGCAAAGTAGAACACTAAAGGTAGAACACTAATTGCTAGAGTAGTTTCCTTTGAGAAAGTTTTCAATTTTAGCAAGTTTCCTTTATTTTGCATAAACCAATCCCCTCAGCTCCCCTACAAAGAGGTTGGATAGTGTGGACATAGTAATTAGTCAAACATTTACTTTTATGTCATTTTATTTTTTGCAAATAAACTTGTCCCCTCAACTCCTCTAAAAAGAGGTTGGACAGTGTGGACATAGTTTAATTAGGAAATATTTACTTTCTACAATTTATTTGAATATTTGTTTTTTGCAAAATAAACATTTCCCCTCAACTACTGGTGTATGTTCCTGACCCTTCCAATTGTGATCTTAACTTCTATCTTTTGGAAGTAAGTTTCACGCAAAACCGGGTTGGTTAGTGTGGATTATATTAATTAGGACAATCTCAAAGGAAACTATTTCTTGGTGTGGAAAACTGCCTAAAGGGAGTGTGTGAAGTCATGTGGAATACCTCAGGCTTGTTCCCCTCCATGTTGGATATCTAGAACCTTTAGTGAGTTTGTTGGTGAAACCATTGTGTTTCAGTAAACTCTCCGAAAATTTTCATACTAAAGGGATAGTCTCTTAAGAGGCCATGTCCTAGTTTAAATTTGATTTCTTGTAACACATTTTCATACAAACAATTTCATAATGATAATCACTCAACACTAAAAATTCAAAGACTTTAACAATGCAATCTACATTTTTCAACAGCATTACATGATCTCAATATTGGCACTGGTCTGAATCCTTTTATTTTAAGAAGCCATATGCTTCAAGTATTTATTCTTGCAAAGCTTTATTTGTATTATCTTGAAGTATCCTTTCTTGTGTGTGGTTATTTACTTGTTGTTGATGAATGCAGCTATGTGAAACATTCTCCAGCTTACAAACCTGTGAGGTGTGGATCATTGCAGTTATGTGAAGCCTTTCTTTCAGCTTACAAACCTGAGAGAAATCCCCTAAGAAGGGTATGTGTTTCTTGTCTGAGACAGAGCTAGAAATGTAGAGATGACCTCCTCCGTTCAGAGAGTGAGAAGAACTCTAGATGAGTATCCAGTGGGAAAGGCAATCTGATGACTTGGACATGCCTGTGGCTGAGCACAAGGTGAACGTGTGAAATCCCAAATTGTTGGGTGCATAATCATGTGAATAGAAATGAAGATGATGTGTTAGCCTCCTCTGAGCAACAGAGTTGACAAGAAAACTCCAGATGATTCTCTTGTGTGAGGCAGTGGGAAAGAAGATCCTTAGAGTGGGTGTTCCTATGGATGAGCACAAGTGAACCTGTGTAGATTTGGTTCTTCCGTGTAATGCAGTGAGCCAGAGCTATGACATCCCTATGGATGTGCCCCTAGTGGATGAGCACTAGTGGGTGTATCAGATCCTTTACTATATGTTGTTCAAGAGTCAAACCTACCTGTAACCCTAATTGTTATGTAAATGGTACAGGTCGGCCCCACCTTAATGTGTTTAATAATAAGTGTAAAAGATAATTCATATGGTTAATATTATTTATAATAATAATAATAATAATCATAATCATAATAATCATAATAAAGTGACTTAGAGAGGTCGACCATGTTGAGCCAATGGACACCTTTGTTGATTGGACAAGTCTAATATAAGTAAGGTTTGATTCCCCATTGTGTAATCATATCTTTCTTGTGTGTTTGGAAATTACAGAAAATACATCTACTTGGTAAAAGGTGCTAAGCTCTCTTGGGCACTAGTCTTCTAGGGCTTAAGCACCCTCTTGTGTGCTATATCTTTCTTGATGGTGAAGGTATTTATCTTGAATATTATAGAAAAGGATTTGGTTGGGTTTTCTTCCCTTGTTGAGAAGGGTTTCCCAGGATACTTCTTGTGTTCTTCGACATTGTGTTTCTTCTTGTGATCTTAGTTGCTACAACATTATTGTTTATGGTTAAGTGAAATGATAAAATGGAATAAACTTCATGCTTAACCTAGCCTATGAAAAATCAACATGGTATCAAAGCATAGGTCTTGAAGATCCCATTGCACAAGCATTTTCCATCTCCTTCTCTCACTCATCTGCAAAAACCGTACGACCCTCCTAGGGTTTCCAGAAATTTTGTATGGCCTCCTCTCCTAAGAACCTTCACCACTCAAAACTTGGATGCTTGAGCTGGAAAAGACGTAAAAGGGTATGGCCTCCTTCAGTGCACCTCTAGCAAGTCTCAATTCAAAATTCCAAGAACTTTAAATTTTTGGCCCTAAGGGTTTCTAGGGTTTCACCAAAATTCGCAGAAAATCCTAAAGTGTATTTCTGCAAACTTCTTGAAGAAGCTCCTCAACTTACCAGGGCTATCATATTTATCAAGGATTATTGTTAGCAGTCATAAGCCCAAAAAAACCTAAAAGTGCTAGCCTAGCCTAGTCATTAGGTTTTCTAGCCTACTTGACAAGGGTTTGTGAAGATGACAAAAATCATGATGGGAAACAAGCTCAGCACAAGACTCCAAAATAATGAATACATCAACATCTCAGCACTCTCAGGTATGGTTCCTATCAATGATAATACTTGGCTAATTGACAGTGGTGCCTCCAAGCACATGACCGGTATTAGAAATCATCTAACAAACTTCATTGAGAAAGAAACACATCTACATGTTGTTCTTGGAGATGATGCCAGATATAATGTAAGAGGAGATGGAACTTATACCTTCCAACTAGATTCAAATATGCAGCTCAAACTAGAGGAAGTTTTATATGTACCCGGAATGAAGAGAAACCTTGTCTCTATTTCGGCCTTGGAAGACAAAGGTTACAAAATCACTTTCTCAGAAGGAAGAGTCCTTGCATGGCACAAAGACTCTCATATAAGCTCTTCCAAAGTAATTGGTGTCAGAGAAAACAGCTTGTACAAGTTGACCACCAAACCAGTTCAAGCCTTATTATATGACACTATCAACTTGAATGAGTTATGGCATAGAAGACTTGCTCACATTCATTATAGATCTCTTCCATCTCTAGGGAAAATGGTAATAGGTCTACTAGAGATCCAGATCCAGCATAAAGGTGTTTTCAAAGGTTTTTCCCTTGGAAAAAATGTTAAAGGATCCTTTCTTAACAGTGATAGAAGATCCAAGGAAATCTTGGACTTGATACATTCAAATGTATGTGGGCCAATGATTGTTGCATCCTTAAATGGATACTTATACTATGTACTCTTCATAGATGATCACTCCAAGAAAACTTAGATTTAATTTCTGAAGAACAAGGATGGAGTCCTTTCCAAATTTCAAGAATTCAAAGCTCAGGTTGAAAACCTGACCGGAAGAAAAATCAAAGTATTAAGATTAGACAATGGAGGAGAATACACCTCAAAAGAATTTAACAATTTTTGTATTGAAGCAGGAATCAAGAGGGTTCCTTACAACCCTCAAAAAAATGGGGTTGTTGAAAGGAAAAACATAACTATCATTGAGGAAACTAAAGAAATGATACATGATCAGAGTCTAACTATGAATCTATGGGCAGAATCATGTATGACAGCAGTATATGTTCAAAACCATAGTCTTCATCAGATCCTGAAGAATATTACTCTAGAAGAAGCATTCACCAAAGTGAAGCCTGATATCGAACAGTTTAGAATATTTGGATGTCCAGTGTACCTTCATGTACCTAAAGAAAAGAGATCCAAACTAGAACCTTTAGGAAGAAAGGGTACATTTGTAGGATACAGTGAATCCTCAAAAGCATATTGAATCTACATTTAGGTTAGAGACAAATTGAAGTAAGCAGAGATGTTACCTTTGAAGAAGAAGTAGCCTTCCAGAAATCCAAAGAAGCTAAGATGGAAATTGATAGCAAAACAACAACTTCTCCCCATTTAGCAGGTCAGAGGGAGACAAATATCATTACAGATGAGCCAATATCTCTAGTTGATCCAGTTGCTCCAGCAGATTCTGATACCCCAAGAAACATACCCAGAAACATCACAGTTGGACATAAGAGACATGCTTGGGATCAACAAACTTTAGAAGAAGTAGAAGGACATAAAGCTCCACAAGGAGAAACCAGAGAAAGCAAGAGACCAAAGAGATTCTCAATCTACCTTTCATCCATGGCCCACATTATTGATTCATAGCCATCCTGCCAATGAGAAGTTGCAAGTGAACAAGTATGGCAAGATGTCATGACTGAATAATACCAATCTATATTAAAAAATGATGTATGGGATGTTGTTCCAATACTAGAGGGAAAGTCTGTAGTGACTTCCAAATGGATTTACAAAATCAAACATGTTGTCGATGGAAGCATTGAAAAATACAAAGCAAGATTTGTGGCTAGAGGGTTTTCACAAATAGAGGGAGTTGACTATGACGAGAGGTTTGCACCGGTAGCCAGGTATACCTGCATCTGATCTATCATTGCACTAGCTACTTCTATGGGTTGGAAGCTACTTCAGATGGATGTAAAGACAACTTTTCTCAATGGTGAAATTGAGGAAGAAGTTTATATTGAGCATCCAAAAGGTTTCATTATGCACAACAAAAAATCCCATGTATGTAGGTTGAAGAAATCTTTATATGGATTAAAACAAGCACCATGTGCTTGGTACGAGAAAATGGATGGATTTATGATGAGTTTGGGGTTTAACAAAAGTGCATCTGACCCAAACTTGTATTATCACATTGATGGAAATGAGTGTTTGATCTTAGTCTTATATGTGGATGACATTTTCCTCATCAGTTCAGAAAGACTCATTGCAGAATCCAAACAAGCCTTGACTGCCAAATTTGAAATGAAGGATTTGGGCATAATGCATTATTTCTTGGGACTAGAAGTATGGTAGAGAAAAGATGAGATTTTCCTAAGCCAAGAAAAATATACTATGGAGATACTGAAGAAGTTCAAAATGATAGATTGCAGATCCATGTTTACTCCAATGGCAATGGATTTAAAGAAAATGAGTGAAACTGATTCAAGAGACGTGGATCCACATTTATATCGATAGCTTATTAGATCCTTGATGTATCTGGTTAACACCAGACCAGACATTTTCTATGCAATAAATGTGCTTAGCCAGTTTATGAGCCAACCAAAACAGACATGCTAGATAGTTGCAAAACACGTATTGAGATACTTACAAGGCACAATTGGTTATGGCCTAAGATATGCATCCAATGTGGACTTAAGATTGGAAGGATATGTCGATGCAGATTGGGCAGGAAGTGTAGTGGACAGAAAGAGAACTTCAGGTTGTTGCTTCACCTTAGGATTAGCCATGGTTTCCTGGTGTAGCAAAAAACAAAGCTTTGTCGCTTTAAGTACAGAAGAAGAAAAGTACATTGCACTGAGTGTGGAAGTTTGTGAAGATATATGGCTTCACAAAATTTTGACAAATGTATTAGATCATGAGATGGATCTGATGACTATTCATTGTGACAACTAGAGCTGTGTAAAGCTCTCCGAGAACGCAGTGTTTCATGACAAATTGAAACACATTGAAATCAAGTATCACTATATCAAAGACATCGTGTAGAGGAAGATAGTACATGTACAGTATCTTTCTACTCATGAACAAATTGCAGATGTCTTCACTAAACCACTTTCCAAGACAAAGTTTAGGTATTTCCGTGAAAGACTTGGCCTGATGGAAAATGCCTCCCTAGCTGAGAGGGAGTGTTGATGAATGCAGTTATGTGAGACATTCTCCAGCTTACAAACCTGTGAGGTGTGGATCATTGCAGCTATGTGAAGCCTTTCTCTTAGCTTACAAACCTAAGAGAAATCCCCTAAGAAGGGCATGTGGTTCATGCTTGAGACAAAGCTAGTAACGTAGAGATGACCTCCTCCATTTAGAGAGTGAGAATAACTCTAGATGATTATTCAATGGGAAAGGTGATCTGATGAGTTGGACATGCCTATGGCTGAGCACAAGGTGAACATGTGAAATCCCAAAGTGTTGGGTGCATCATCATGTGAATAGAAATGAAGATGACGTGTTAGCCTCCTCTGAGCAGCAGAGTTGATGAGAAAACTCCAGATGATTCTCCTGTGTGAGGCAGTGGGAAAGAAGATGTTTAGAGTGGACGTGCCTATGGATGAGCACAGGTAAATGTGTGTAGATCTAGTTCTTCTATGTCATGCAGTGAGCCAGAGTTATGACATCCCTATGGATGTGCCCCTATTGGATGAGCATTAGTGAGTGTATCATATCCTTTGCTATATGTTGTTCAATATTCATACCTACCTGTAACCCTAATTGTTATGTAAAGGGTACAAGTCGGCCCCACATTAATGTGTTTAATAATAAGTGTAAAATATAATTACTATGGTTAATATTAATTATAATTATAATAATTATTATTATTATTATTATAAAGTGACTTAAAGAGGTCATCCCTGTTGAGACAATAGACGCCTTTGTTGATTGGACAAGTCTAATATAAGTAAGGGATGATTCCCCATTGTGGAATCATATATTTCTTGTGTGTTTGGAAATTACAGCAAATACATCTACTTGGTAAAAGGTGCGCACCTCTCTTGGGCTCTAGTCTTCTAGGGCTTAAGCACCCTCTTGTGTGCTAGATCTTTCTTGGTGGTGAAGGTATTTCTCTTGAAGATTATAGAAAAAGATTTGGTTGGGTTTTCTTCCCTTGTTGAGAAGGGTTTCCCAGGATACTTCTTGTGTTCTTGTGCATGGTGTTTCTTCTTGTGATATTGGTTGTTGCAACATTATTGTTTATGGTTAAGTGAAATGCTAAAATGGAATAAACTTCATGCTTAACCTAGCTTATGAAAAATCAACACTTGCAAGTATTTATATTCATATAACTATCTTTATGCAAGTATTTTCAATTTGAAATATCTCCTTCATAAGCACTTTGTGGTAATTGGATAATATATGTTGCTAGTATAAACTTTATCTTGTGTATTGTCTTTTGCAATAAACTCCTAGAATATCTTTTTCTTAGATTTAATATTGAGCCTTAGTATTTTTCTTTAGGGACTACCCCCCTTGGCTTCTCTAGGAGTTGGCATAGATGGAGGAGTCAAGGATCAGGTGACAGCACCTTGACTCAAGACTTTCCCTCGAGGACACACCAAGTGGATTGAAGATTTCTTCCATGTCACTTAGGTGTGTATAAAGTGTAGAAATTTAATGACAAAATCAACATGCACTACTATATTATGTCATACACTTAGCAACCTAGAGATAATTGTCATCTATGAACTCTGAGATGCATTAAACCCACATTCAGAAAATGTCATAAGTAGAAATACACATCGCTAAGAACTTTTGCAGTGGAATAAACACAATGAACAGAAATCACACATCCATGTAATACTAAAACATTTAGGCAACCAGCCAGGAAAAACCCTAATGTAGGTAAACCCAAATAGAGAGAGAGAGAGAGAGAGATTTTATTATCTTCAAGAAATTTATATCAGCAACAACATACAATTTCTAGCAAGGGAAAAACTCACTTAGAAAAGCCAAAAGAATCCCCAATTTTCTGAGAAGAGAATCGTGCCAAAAATGTACTATTGTACAACCTCCCTTGACTGTACAACACCTCAACATTTGTGCACACTGTTAGCTGTATGGACAAAACTATACGACCCCTTCTGTAGCAAGAAACACTCTAATCATCCTCAAATTTCATGCCCACTATCAACCTCAAAAATCATGCCCTCTTCCTTGTTGTATGGACTGTACGGATCCATACAGTACAACCTCCAACAACAACAAATAACTCAACAACATCACACACAAAATTGCCTTGGGAAATGTGCCCAACTTGTTGCCCTTTCCTCTCCTCCTTAAATCTCTCTCAAAAATCTCTCAATATCTTCTTATCATTGTCTTGCACACTAGCCAATGCATTCTCTTATAATCTGAAAGTGACTTCTCACCTTTTAATTGTCTTTTCACCTTCCCCATCCCTAAATCAAATGGCCAAGATGTAATCTTGCCTTTGCAGGATCAAGGGACGTGATTCATTCCCTCCAAGATAAATCACTTAAAATATTAAAGTACAAATTCACTTTATAACATAAGTGCACTTTATAAAATAAAGTCACTTTAATATTAAAAGGTACGCTTAATAAAAAAAGTCACTTTAATAAAATAACCACTTTATTACAACATTATAAAAACCCATTACAAACTCAAGTGTCTAGTAGTGTAAATGTAATGTTAGTTCTGCATACAAGAAAAAACATGTGGAGTACTTCCAGAGCTATAAAATCTAACACTCCCTCTTAGTGAGGGATGTACTCATTGTCATCACCATCATCTGGTCTCATCACATTGTTCGTAGTTGGAGCTCCCTCTGAACCTAGAGCCATCCCCAACACCTACACAAAACTCGAACCAGAAGACATCCTCCTTGTTAGCACCAGAAGTTGTCCTCGGATTGTGATGAGGGAAATCTTGATACCCATAAAAGTTTAATGTCACAGATTGGTTTAAAGAGGGTCAAATGGGTGCAGACTCAGAACCTGAATGACGTTCAACATCGAACTGGATAGGAAATGTACAGGGAAGTGAGGGCCACAACTAACTTCAATCAGGAAATTGAGTTAAAGCAAGAGCAGAGGGAAGACTTATGAGAAAGGTGAATGAGACTACTCTGGGCATCAGGCCTTCCAGCAGCTCAGAGAAGAAAACCCAAGCTCAAAAGCACTCTTGAGCCCAAGCTCATACACTGAAATATGTCTAATGAGGGCATAGTTACAGCTGCAATATGATCAAACCTCCATCATCCTACAACTGCAACAGCTCGAATGGATCCTTGAATTATGAGCCATTCAGTGTAAGAGGGAATAAGATAACACAAAAAACTGATTAAAACTTGGTGAAAACATTGCAGTGATCAAACCTCCATTATCCTACAACGTCACAACCCTCGACTAGATCTTCCAATTCTGAGTGTCTTAACGCAGTGTTTACAAAGAGATGGAAACAAACTAACTTATATTAATCTGATAGTCTCAAAATAATTACATAACCAGAGAACATCTCTGGCATCACAAGCATTACAAAATTGGGAGCTCTACTCTACCATCGACCCTTACAAAATATCAAAATGGAGTATAAATACTCAAAGCAATTCGCCCCTAGTAGCAGGAGAGTCGCTTAGCCATTAAATTCCAAGCTAGCATGTGAAGGCTCTTCTCGTTTGACGAGGACATCAGATCGACATGGATCCTACAGGAGGACCTACACACAGGGGTACCACGACCTGACTACTCCAGACCCCCACACCTTCCATTTAAGGATTGAGCTAAGGTTTCAACAACCTGCTCGAAATTCATTAACTGCATTCATTCATGGTGGGTGGTCGAGGCTTCATGTACAGGGGACGACCACGCGCTAGCTCTTCCAAGGCTCGAAGGCTAGCCTCCTTTATTCTGGCTCTATCCTCAATGTAACCCAGGTCCATGACCCTGCACCTATCTTCAAAGGCACTTCGGCATTTCTCCTTTCGGGGACTCCCATATGCTATGTCCAGGATCCCCGATTTCCAGCATTGAGAAATTGCCTTGCTCAAACCAACGATTGGATCTGCCTTCTGAATCGACGGCTAGGATCCTTACCCGAAGGCCCCCAAGTCACCGACACCTTTTCCACATGACCTGGCGCTAGGACCCTCAGCCCAACACCGAAGGTGCTTTCTCATTTTGCATTTTGGTGATTCCTAATGCACTAGGGAGGAGAGATCCCTTGCCCTTAAAAATCTTAGTAGCTGAAAGGGCGACCGGACTCAATCATGCGCCACACGTCCCTTAGTTGGATGGCTCTGATCGCTCCTCGATCCAACGGTCTAGCTCCTTTCAGGACTTCTTGCACCGGGGATTCACGATGCATCCCTTCCCCAATCTCCCAGTGACTAAAGCTGCGAAAGCTCGGATCTGCACCACGCGTCCTTCAGTTGGATGGCTAAGATGACTTTGATGGAAAAGGGGGGATACCTCCATTCTTGGGCCCGCTTGACATGACCTGGTGCTAGGACCGTGGATCCAACTCCAAAGGTGCATTTCAAGGTTTTGAAACCCAAGGGAGAACCTTGTCTTCCCAACTCACGATCCCCGAAATGTCGACTCCCGAGATCGTGCAATCAGCTACCACCTGTCCCCACTGGATCGAACATATCATGTTCAATCGTGACTTTGACCAGCTAGGGAAATCCCTGGCATTAAACACTAGGAAACTCTATGGCCCCCTATTTCTCGATAGTCGTTGATATGCCCCGTCGATGGATCCTCGCCGTTGAAAACTTTCTTTTTGCCCGCTCGCTTGATTTTAAGCCCGAAATGGACTTTTCTGCATGTTGCGCTTGGGCGCTTATCGTGCAAACCGCGAACTTGGATACCCTTTTGTCCATGACAAGAATAGGTGATAACATGTTTCTCCTTGGGGGATATATTCACCCCTGCGATGCTCTAAGAACTCATTTTTTAGTTTCAGTGCTTCTTGTTGAGCTATGGAGTCAAGCTCAAAACACCCTGCTGAAAATACAGGATGAAAAGTAAAAGAAAAACAAAATAAACATACATGCTCAAAGGAGATTATTTATGTATAGTCCTAAACTAATTTATTCTTTACATCGGGCTAGGTGAAAGAAAACTTCCACCATAGCCATTCAAGCAACTTCCTAACTGGAAGCTCCTTGGCTTTTTTAATGAGTGGTAACAGATGATGCAACCGTGATAGCAGAACGGTTACATCTTTCAGCTTCTCTCCAAGGGATGAAATTGAGATCAAATTGGGTGGCTCCAAGATATGAAGGAAATTCCACTCCATGTACTCGCTGACAAGCTCATAGAATGGGTGGCAGATACTGGAAAAATTGTAACATGCAACGTGGTCTTCTCCGCGGCTGCTCACACATCGTTGAATATCACTGGTAGGCCCAAAAGGATGAACAGTCGATACATGCCGACTGATCTCAGGTGATGGTTCCTCATTAATAGGTTCTAAATAGGGAATAAACTACTCCTCTTGGTGCTCCTCCTGTTGATCCTCTGGCTCTTCTGGTTCTTCATCTTGCCTCTCCCAAGGGTTAGAATCGTAATCATCATAAACAGGACCTAAGGGGAAACTCTTCTCTTCATCATGCTACTCAGGATGGATAATTTCCTCATAATAATTTTCATTAATGAATAGAGGACAGGGCTTTGTTATATGCTCTTGGAAATCCTGCATATCCTGCTCAGAACTTGATTCATAGCTATCATATACAGGTTGGTTGCTCCTCTGGTTGGCAAAATACGATCTGGGGCTCTGTTGCTCCTCATCTGAATTATCATTAAATCTTGGGGAAGCAGGTACGTTAGGAGCAGGATGCAAGGCCTCTACAGTTATGAAATATTCAATGCTTTCATCATCAGTGGGGTTGTCAAGAACATCTACCTTAAGGACTGGAAGATCCTCTGTGCTTTCTTTGGATTATAACCTTTCTAGCTGGGCAGAGAGATATTTTACTAGTTCCATTAGGTCGCCCAAGGCATCTCCATCTTCTTCATGGACCTCATCCTCACAGCCTTCACTAGTCATGGCCATAACTTGATCATGGCCTTCCCATTCCTCACAACAGTTATGACACATTAACTCAGAGGAGTAGAACTTTTGACAGTGCTTATTGAAAAATGCATGAAACTGCTCCAGGAAGGAGATGATGGTAGGAGGTAAGGAGAAATACCACTCACGAGCATCTCCTTCTAATGATAACATGAACATCTTAAATAATACATCCTCATGATGTATTCCCCACTTATGCATGAGTTCATGAAATTCATGGAGATGTTGAGCGGGGTTGTCCTCTTTACACTATAAATATGGGCAAATAATCACCCCATTCATTTGGAGTGGGGACAACATTAGGAAAACTAGGAACATATGAAAAATTAAAAGGAGCAAACCTTCACTCCAGGATCCTTTCCATTTTGAACCAGTGGAGTCACCAATTGGTCCTTGAATCATGGAGTCATCGGGTGAATGATGCGCAGCTTTGAATGTGTCTGGTCTTTGTTCACCATCAAAGGCCAGATCCTAACATTGTTGTTACCCCAGGGAACTTCTCAAGCTAAGAAAGCAGCTGTTGAAAACCTTCTTAAGAAAGATCCTATGGATCAACTTTCAGGTGTGATAAAGTAGCCACAACTGAAACAGTGAAGTGGAAACAGTGGAGTCGCCAAGTGCATAGTAGCAATCTTCAAGGGCTTTGATGCCTGATGCACCTTCAAAGTCAGAGCTCAATGTCATTCAATCCCAAGGAAAATTTTCAACTTCGTCCCCGACAATGGTGCCAGAAATGTTTGCACCAGAAGCTGTCCTCATATTGCGATGAGGGAAAGCCTAATACCCATCAAAGTTTAATGTCACTGGTTGGTTTAAAGAGGGTCAAATGGGCACAGACTCAGAACCTGAATGACGTTCAACACAGAACTGGACAGGAAATGTACAGGGAAGTGAGGGACACAACTAATTTTAGTTAGGAAAATGAGTTAAAGTGAGAGCATAGGGAAGACTTATGAGAAAGGTGAATGAGACTGTTATGGGCATCAGGCCTTCCAGTAGCTCAGAGAAAAAAAAATTGAGCTCAAAATCACTCTTGAGACCAAGCTCAGACACTGAAATATGTCTACTAAGGGCATAGTTACAGCTGCAATATGATCAAACCTCCATCATCCTGCAACTGTAACAGCTCAACTGGATCCTCCAATTCTGAGCCATTCAGTGTAAGAGGGAATAAGATAACACAGAAAACTGATTAAAACTTGGTGAAAACATTGCAGTGATCAAACCTCCATCATCCTACAACGTCACAACCCTCAACTGGATCTTCCAATTTCGAGTGTCTCAACACAGTGTTTACAAAGAGATGGAAAGAAACTGACTTCTATTAATCTGATAGTCTCAAATCAATTACATAACCAGAGAACATCTCTCACATCACAAGCATTAAAAAAATGGGAGCTCTGCTCTACCATCGACCCTTACAAAATATAAAAAATGGAGTATAAATACTCAGAGCAATTCACCCCTGACAGTAGGAGAGTCGTTGAGCCATTAAATTCCAAGCTAGTGTGTGCAAGCTCTTCTCATTTGACGAGGACATCATATCGGCATGGATCCTACAGGAGGACCTACACACAGGGGTACCACGGGCTAACTACTCCAGACCCCCATGCCTTCCATTTAAGGATTGAGCTGAGGTTTCCACAATCTGCTCGAAATTATTAACTGCATTCATTCATGGTGGGTGGTCGAGGCTTCATGTATAGGGGAATACCACGTGCCAGCTCTTCCAAGGATTGGAGGCTAGCCTCCTTTCTTCTAGCTCTATCCTCAATGTAGCCTGAGCCCATGACCCTGGGCCTATCTTCAAGGGCACTTCGGCATTTCTCCTTTCGGGGAATCCCATATGCTATGTCAAGGATCCTCGATGTCTGGCATTGCGAAATTTCCCTGCTCAAACCAATGGTGCGATCTTCCTTCTGAATCGACGGCCAGGATCCTTCCCCGAAGGCCCCCAAGTCGCTGAAACCTTTTCCACATGACCCGACGCTAGGACCCTAGGCCAAACACCGAAGGTGATTTTTCATTTCATGTTTCGAAGATTCCTAATGCACTAAGGAGGAGTGACCCCTTGCCCTTAAAAATATCGGTAGCCGAAAGGGCGACTAGACTCAATCATGCGCCACACTTCCCTCAATTGGATGGCTCTAATCGCTCCTCGATCTAACGGTCCAACTCCTTTCAAGACTTCCTACACCGGGGATTCACGATGCATCTCTTCCCTAATCTCCCAGTGACTAAAGTTGCAAAGACTCGGATCTACGCCACGCGTCCTTCAGTTGGATGGTTGAGATGACTTTGACAGCAAAAGGGGGCTACTTCCGTTCTTGGGCCTGCTTGACATGACCTGGCGCTAGGACCGTGGGTCCAACTCCAAAGGTGCTTAGCATTTCGCACTTCAGGGTTTTGAAACCCAAGGGATAACCTTGTCTTCCCAACTCGCGATCCCCAAAATGTCGACTCCTGGGATCGTGCAATCAACTGTCACATGTCCCCACTGGATCGGATAGCTCATGTTCAATCGTGACTTTGACCAGTTGGGCCAAGCCCTAGCGTTAAACACTGGGAAAATCTATGGACCCCCATTTCCCGATAGTCATCGATATGCCCCGTCGATGGATCCTCATCGTTGAAAACTTTCTCTTTGCTCGCTCGCTTGATTTTAAGCCCAAAATGGAATTTTTTGCGTGATGTGCTTGGGCACTTCTCATGCAAATCGTAGACTTGGATACCCTTTTGTCCGTGACAATAATAGGTGATAACACTCCTAACAACTACTTTGAACCTTGAGCTCCTCGGAGAGTCCATCCTCCCACTTTGAGTTGTGTTTCCCCAACACTGGCTGAGCCTCCTACCAGTGCTCTCAAGAGAATCCCTCTCTTCTCTCAGAATGCAAGACTAAAATCTTGGTACCACTGTAGTCTCAGGAGCCTTTTGCTCCTCATCCGACATTGAATCATAACATGAAGGTTGTCCTCACAACATGTATAACCTATCCTTTCGATCACCAATCAGTTGTGGTTCAACCAGATCCACTCCCACTCTGTAGATAAATACATGTCCCCTCTTGAACAATGTACAATATCCAGCATCTTCCAAGGCTAAGACCGAGAGAAGGTTGACTCTAAACCTTGGAACAAAGAGAAATCTATCAACATCCAAGAGTCATCCATACTCGAGTTGAAATATAACACTTCCACCTCCACGTACAGCTTGTGCCATACCTCCTTCACTCTCTACCAATTGGTCAAGACCTCTCTCTATGATAATAAGGAATACACGCCATATTCATGTCATGTGACAAGAGGCTCCATTGTCAACAATCCACCCGCTATCACCCACAAATCCAACACTACCAAAAATGGACACTAGAGTGACCAAACAAAAGTCCATAACAGTTGTATCAGGCCCCTCATGTTCCTTCCTCTTCTTCTCAGGAAACTCAGAAGCAAAGTACCCCAACTAGTTACAATAGTAACCTCTGACTTTACTCAAGTCCCTCCCAGAATTTCCTTTCTTCTTCCCCTTTCCCTTTGCAACAAGAGAAGCATTATCTTCATCATCTCCATCTCTTGTCTATCCACTGCTCTGATATGCTTCACAGATCTCCTCCTGAGTGAAATTGTCCCATAGCCTGCTCCAATCTGGAAGATACTCACGACCCACTACACACTTAATGAAGACTTCCCATTCCTTGGTAAAGCCTTTCAAGGCTTTCCTCACCAACTCTAAATCCAAAATGACCTCCCCAACTATAGCCAACTCATCTTTCACTTGAGTTACCCTGGTAAGATAACAAGACACACTCTCCCCCTTACCCATCTTAGTATCATGTAGTTTATCCTTCAAGGCCATCTTTCGGTTTTCATTCTTCGCCTCGTAGAATTTTTTCAGTGCATCCCAATATCTTTGCTTGTATTATTCTCAACCAAGTTTGGGATAAGGTGGTCCTTCACCCCATCCAAAATAATCCTCTGATATTTTACCTCCTTTACCTCATGTAAATCCAAAGCTATAGGGTTTGTTGTGGGTGCAACAACTATGGTGCTGACAAAGCTCCAAAAATTTTTCTCCCTGAGAATAGCTGACATCCTGACTTTCCATTACAAATATTTGGAAATCCCATCCAAACGATCCTCATACCTGATGCAAACATCCATCCCCATTTCAATTTTTCAATGGAAAACAAACAATCAAGTTTCCCCCCTTCAAATCTTTCCCAAAAATAACACTGCTCATTGTAACTCAAAGCCCAAGATCTAATACTAGGTAGAAATATAATGACAAAATCAACATGCACTATATTATGTCATACACTTAGAAACCTATAGATATATGTCATCTATGAACTCTGAGATACATTAAACCCACATTCAAAAAATGTCATAAGTTGATATACACATTACTAAGCACTTTTGCAGCGGAATAAACACAATGAACAATAATCACGCATACATGTAATACTCAGAAATTTAGGCAACTAGCTAGGGAAAACCCCAATGTGGGGAAACCCAAAGAGAGAAAGAGAGAGATTTCATTAGCTTCAGGAAAGTTATATCAGCAACAACATACAATTTCCAGCAAGGGAAAAACTCACTTATAGCACGCAAAATAGTCCCCAATTTTCTTTCTAGAGAATCATGCCAAAATCATATTATTGTCACTTTAATAAAAGAACCACTTTATTACAAATTTATAAAAACCCATTACAAAGTCAAGTGCCTAGTAGTGTAAATGTAAGGTTACTTCCACATACAAGACAAAACATGTAGAGTACCTCCTGAGCTATAAAATCTAACATAAAGGAGGCAACATTTTTGGCGTCGTTGTAGTGGATAAATCTTTTTATTCCTAGAATACGACCTTTGCTTTATTTATTGTTTTTACTTAATTTTTTTTTATGCTTGTTGTTTATATTTAGTAGACTCAATCATCTGGTGACTCCACTAATTCCTAACTTGAGTAAGTATTATACAAGAAGAAACTCACAAGGCGTGTTCAATTTCATCCCTAAACTTGAAAAGGTTTATCGGAGGAAATTAGCCAAACTTGCTTCTCATAGAATCCTTGATCAATTAGCATCCAAGTCTATTTCTGATATTTACTTGTTTTTTGATCAAGTTTCTAGTTTAGATTTAAATTATGAAGAAAAAAAAAATGGATGATTATTTTAGTCCTTTGGATTTTTCTGCAATAAATGGTTACCCTCATATTATCCCTGAAAACACAATAGAAAAATTACCTTCTTTCCAAGGAAATAATGTTTGCACTGCTAAATTTCACATTAAAACGTTTTCCTTATGCATTAACAAGTGGTGTAGCAGTACAGCTCACAACCACCAAGATATCAAGATGAAACTCTTTGCCTTGTCCCTAGAAGAAGATGCCTCTGATTGGTTTTCCAGTTTAGATGACAACAAGTATGCCACAATCAAAGATCTGATAGATGGTTTCACGTAAATATGTGGTGATAAGAAAGAACATAGGCATTTGTCAGCAGCCCTCCATAGTGTAAAAAAGAATGAAAATGAGACCATGGAGGAATTTCAACAAGAAGTTCAATGAACTAGTTACTAGCCTTCATATAGATTATAAGCCTCCAACTGCTTCTATTCTCATATATTATGTTGAGGCCTTCAATGGGGATATCAGATATCAACTTAGAGATAAGAGCATGTAAACCTTAAAGCTTCCCAAGAAATTTCTATCAAAATTGATAAAAATACGCAATCTTCATGAAAGTCAAATATTCTAGGTTTTACAAGGGGTGGTCCTTTAAAGCAAATGGAGTCTAAAGATAAGGAAGTAGCTTCATATAATAAATATGCTTCTTATTATCCTCTAAAATCCATAACTAAAATTGTGAAAAGAATGGAATCCAATTGTTAGCACTCCATAAATCTGTTCGGCTGATAAACAGACGACGAAGGTAACTTTTTCAACCAACTTTGAGCCCTGAAACTAGCCTTTCGGATCTGGAGAGGGATCTCTCAAAAATGGCACAGTCTCCGTGTAGGATATGACTTTGAAAACAATGGCTAGATTTAACACCTATGATATGATGGGTTTGGTTATATTGGCGCAGAAAAGTAAGACTTGGGCTATGGGGTCGATCTGAGGAAGAGACGGGACAAATGACTCAATGACTGAACTTGAGAGGATAATTCTAGGTGAGAAATATCCTTCAGTGTAAAACCGTAGTGTGTGGTGGGAGAAATTACAGGAAGTAACTCGGGAGCACCATTGTGGAAGAATTCGGAGTTAGCTTTAGAGGAAAATATTTTGTTTAAGTGGCATGAACAAGGGGTGTTGTACAGCGAATCCACGGGTTCGATAATTCATTCTAAAATAGACAGAAAGAGATATGAAATAAAGATAACAGGAAAGCACATATGCAAAGAAATAAGCACAATACATCCAATTGTTACAACTAGAATCTTATCATCAAGCTACAGGACCTTTGCATTAAATTCTGGTCAAAACTTAGATTACATACAATAGTTGTTGTCTACCACATTTGCCAACCAACCCCTTTTACATGAAAATGATCCCCATACATAGAAAACTAATGTCACCCTTGACTGTTAGGTTCAAGTTACTCTCTCCTAGAATCATGGATCTGGTTTCTTTGAAAGATAGCAATAACTTCAACGAATTTACTAAAAATAGGAAACCCGACTTTTCCAAATCATAATCGTAACCGAGATATTCTTTAAAATCATCGATCATTATCAACATTCGACCCTATGGTTGTGATAAGTCATCATTTTCACTTCTGGACACTCTGACACCCCTGCACAACAAGTCTGTTACGCAACAGTAACCTACAGCAAAAACGCAGCGAAATGAGCAGCAAACTGGGAAAATAGGCGTTAAAGATGACATTGTATATCACTCATAAAAACCTATTTTTAGAAACTGAGAGAGGCTTTTTTATTTAGTCTCGTTATGAAGAAAAACCTCTCTTGGTTTCTTAAAATTCATCGCCAGGTGGCCAGAATATGTTTCACAAAAACATGTCTCAGACAGGAAATCATGAAAGTTGAAAAATAGGGCTCAAATATTCCTTCGAATATCCCAATACGTGAAAAATGTTGAAAATTTGAGAGAGATTTTTATTATTTTGTTTTTCCTCGACAAAAAACTCTCGAGGATTTTTAAAATTCCTCTCCAATTGGTTAGAAAATGATCTTGAAGTTGACCACTAAACCAGTAATTTGCGCAGAGCGACTTGTACCTTGTGCGCAAGAAAATCCTTTGCACGATGACATCCTTTGCACGACAACATCCACTGTGTGAGAACATCCTATGTGCAACAGAATCCACTGCACGAAAACATCCTATGCGCGACAGAATCCACTGTGTGACAACATCCTATGCGCAACAGCATCCATTGCGTGACAACATCCTATGCGCAACAGCATCTACTGCATGACGAAATCCACTACGCGATGGAAAACCACTATAGGACGGAAATCCATTGCATGACAGAATCCTTTACGCAGTGAAGTTCTCTACACAACGCGTAGCAAATTTTGCAGCACACAATTGAAAATGGAAATGGAATAAATAAATGATAAGCTTCCTTTTGAAACTAACCCTTGGAGATGTTAGATGTTGCCAGTCATAAAAACAATATGGGTGCTAACATGCATGACTTTGAAAATTGTTGAAAAACCTATAACCTTAGCTATGAAAAACATGGTGCTAACACCAACCATGCAACTCAGCTTAATTCCATGTAAAACAAGTTGATAGCCATGGAAAGAGCCCAAAACAATAGATTCCAACCTAGATCCAATAATGAAAAGTGGCAAAAGAAGAGTCCTCCTCAATAATAAAGGACACCTAATCAATTGGAATCTACTAATGTGGTGAATGAAGAAGTCCCTCCTTTTTGCAAAGCTTGTGAGGATTTCCATGAAGAGTCTACTTGTTGAGTTTTTTTCCAAGCCAATGAACATGGGTATCCAAAAACTAGCAATTTTGTGGGATATTCAAGAAATTTTTATCATACAAATAATGTAGGCAAACAACACACTTTATCAATGGATCATTGGATCCAAATGAAGGAAAGAAGTGAAGATGCCAATGAAGTGATTGAAGAATATGATAATGCAGCTAGATTGTATGGCAAAAGACCTACACCAGAGCAAATCTTGGAAATGGCTAGATTTAAAGGAATAAATTATCAAAAGAAAGGGAATGAGAATAAACCAAATCAAAACATTCCCAAAGTTCCAACTCAAAGTATTCCTAAGGTAATCACTCTTGCAGAGCTAAACTTGACTTAGACAATTGGATATCAAACGCCAAGGTTTTGGTGTTAGTCTCAGATCTCTTCAAGATTCCTTCACAGAGGGAAAAACTCCTAAAATCCATCAATGCTCCCAATGATAAAAGTCTTGTTAAATATCAAGAAAAAGCTAAGGATTACCCTGAAGATCCACCTGTTGTGTTAACTACCATGGATTTGACCAAAGAAGAAAATTCCCCTTTCTTTGTTTCCTTGACAACAAATGATCTTATGTTGCATAATTGTATGTATGATTCTGGTGCTTCATCAAATATCATGACCAAAACAATCATGGAAAGGTTGGGCCTTAAGGTTACAAGGTCTTATCACAATCTATGTGCTATGGACTCTAGGAAGATTGAAACCCATGGAATCATCATAGGTTTGCAAGTCAAGTTGGATTTCCACCTAGATATTTCCTTTAAAATGTATGTGCTTGTGATTAATGTGTTTGATGCTTGGGGAATGCTCATGTCTAGAAAGTGGGGAGCCACCATGAGAAGTTGCATTAATATGGATCTATCTTATGAAACTATCCCTTTGCCTCCTCCATCAACTGAGTCGATTAGACTTCTTAGAGAAACAGAAAGGAAGTTACATATAGAATATCCTAAAGAACCTATGAATGAATTCATTTGTCATATGACAGACATGGGTAGATTTTCAGTATGTTCCAACTTCCTAGCTCTAGTTAAAGAAATGTTTAAGGATGAAAACATTAGTGATAGAGCTTGGAAAATGAATTTTGATGGTGCACATTCAAGGTCAAGTAAAGGGGCAGGGATTATGTTAAAGTCTCCAGCAGTTTAGTCATACAACTTTGCTTCCAGGTTAGAGTTTGATGCAACTAACAATGTGGTTGAGTATGAAGCACTCTTACTAGGATTGTAAATTTCCAAATAATATGGAGTCAAAATTATAAATACTCAAAGGTTACTCTGATTTGGTAATTCTTCAAGTGAAAAAAAAAATTGCATGTAAGAGTGAAAGGTTAAAAAGGTATAGAAATGTTATCTGGGATACCATGGAATTATTTGATGTTATAGACGTCATTTCAATTCCTAGAGAGTATAACAACTTGGCATACAGTCTCGCAATGGCAGCTTCAACCCTTCATCCTACAGAGGATTTATTGAATGGTCAGGGTAAACTAGAAATAAATTCCAAACCTTCAGTTCCAGATAATATAGATCATTGCCAGGTTTTCAGGAATGATGAACAGATTCTAAGGTTTACTCATAATGATCAAGAATTTTTTGATTTCAATGTTAGCTATAAGGAGGAAGGGAAGGAATATGTTGAAGAGGAGAATCCCATAAAGAATCTAGTTCCCAGGGGACTAATTTCACTAGAGAATATTTTTTATAGGCATGACATGCATAAAAAAAAAAAAAAAAACTAATAGAGCATGGAGATTTCATTGAAATAAACACTGAAACAAGTGAGCAGCTTAGAATGATAAAATTTGAAAAATGAACCTCAGAAAAAGGAAAGAAAAGAGTTAATAAATCTTTTCCAATAATATGGGGATGTGATTTCTTTTACATATGATGAACTCAATCCATATAGGGAAGATGTAATTCAACATACATTCCCACTCAAGGAAGGTACTAAGCATTTTTTGGTGGCATGTTTTACAGGAAGAGTGTGCTTGTCATTGATGGCAAGATTAGCAGCGACGATGGAAAACAGGAAAGCAGCGATGAGAGTTCAAAGATTTGGACTTCGGAAGATATGCAAGGAGTGCACAGATCCACAACTCGGCTAAGTGTCAAAGTGACTCTTTAAAGAGTCAAAGGAGCAGAAGGCAAGAAATCTCAAGCGGAAGAGAGATGGTGGTCATTGGATCACCGATACAGAGGACCATCAACCATTTGATCGAATCAAGGTGCACGAGCCTTAATGATTTGCACACGTAGGAGAGAGAAATTACCAAAGTTCTGAAGTCCCGAAGTAATTTGAGACCGTTCATCACCAGAAGGAGAATCTGGTTCGTTGATCGTCGGGAGATACATGTTAGTAGACCGTGAGTTCAGGAGGGAGAAAAGTTTGAGATCTAAAATCCTCGAAGTCCAGAGAGACGAAGTAAATTTTAGTCGCCAGATCATTCTAAAGTGGAAGGACAGGATAAGTTTGAAGAAGGGAATGCTAATCTCAGCGGTTGATAATAGGGTGCTCAGATCTACGGTTGACAGGGTGTATTGGACCCCCCCCAACCTTTCTGCCTTTAACCGTGGTGGGGGTCTGATTTGGTGGTATTTCCCATGTGGGACCCTCATACGTTTCACCTTCCTGTCAACTCGGACCCCCCTCGCTCCTTACCACTTACTGCCTAACCCCCCCTCTGAGTAAACCACCAAACCACTCATACATACCACCTTCACGCTCTGACGTCACACTCCACTACTACTCTTTGCCTCCACACTCCACTACACTGCATACACGTCACACCCACATCGACAAAGACACATGGAACAGTCAGATAATGACAAGTGTCAAGCTAAAATCGCCATTTCAGGTACGTGAAAATCATGAATCAAAGTGACACGTGGTAGATACCCATCTCGTGCCACATCATCAAGTGATGTAAGCAAGTTACATCACTCCAGGAGTTTTACTTCATGAGTTTCACCACCAGCAGATGACTAAAGTCTCGAAGTGGACATAAGTCGTTCGATCTGAATATCACTTCGGGTGCATTCTCAACTGTTGATCAAAATACAATGGAAGGATAGTGTAAGTAGAATAGCTGAAGTGATGAAATAAATGGTGGCCATCCATCACAAAGATTGATTAAGTCCTAGCCGACAAATTAAGCAGTGAAAGGATAAGTGTAAACCATCTGATCTGTTTGGACAGGTGTCTGTAGATCATCGACTCTGGAAGATTGACGTACGAAAGAAACGAGAATTTGAGAAATAAAACTCCTAAAGTCCGGACTCACAGAGGAGATTCTGATCGTAGATTCAGGGAGACAAGTGTCAATAGATCTTCCACTCTAGAATATTATCATATGGGAAAGGTGAGATTTGAGATCTGAAACTTTCGAAGACCGAAAATCTGGAATCAATTATAGTCATTGATTTGGAAGGAATCTACGTGTCGACGGATCGTGGATATCTAGGATCATGTGTGGAAGGAGGAAAGGAAGGCAGATAGAAGTCGTTGATCAAGTGGCATCGCCAAGGGATTGGAGATCAACGGTCATGCTTAATTGCAGGGCCGGAACATGCTCGGGTCTTAATTTTTCTTGAGCGGGCCACAATCAAAACCATGGTTTTGGAGAAAGGACACATGGAGGCTCGAGGTAAATTATGGGGTGAAAAGTAGTTTGATTCAAACCACCTTTGGATGCACCCACAATCATGTGGTCACATGAGATCATCACCCAAGGTCATACGAAAAATGGAGCTAGCACTCGCTAAACCCAGATCGGAAAGCGCCTTTTTGAATAGGCGCGTGGTCACCGTCAGTGGTCACATGAAGGAAGGGGCTTAGAAGCCAAAAACCACTGACTATAACTGTCAAAGAATATGAAGAGTTGTGACTACTAGAGAAGCCAAAGAATCTTTGGATAACGGCCACTCATGATGAACATATTTAGTATAATTGCCAAAGAAGACAAAGAGTTTCTATGATGATCATGTAGAGGACTTGGCGTGAGAAAGATATGCAGAACAGAGTAGAGAGTGTGATTTTTCGATAGCTATGCATGTGGGTAGAAGCAGACAAAGTGCATGACCTAAATTTGTGATCATAGGCACAGGAGATAGTATGCAGAGGTAGCACAGAGCATAAAAGGAAGAAGACAAGCTTAACAGAGGGGTGTACACAGGAGGAAAAAGAGCAGAGCATAGAAGCAGAAAGATGCAAAAGTGGAACAAAGCATAGAAGTTGAAGAAGGAAGAGGAGACATGGAGTTGTAACAGACCATATCAAAGACAGAGAAAGTAAGTAAAGTTTTGTAAGATTCAATCAAGGTGGTAGGGTGGTGCTAGGGATGATTGTAGTCCTCTAAATTATAGGTTGTGCTAGAAGATATTCTAGGAGTTGGTGCTTCCATCTAGTTGGTGCTAGAGAAATCTAAGAGTTGATGCTCTCTACAAGTTGTAGCTTGTTATTAGAGGTTTTAGCCTCATATTTGAGTTGGTGCTCAAAAACTATGATGTACATGAAGGTTGGAGCTTGATTGGCATCCGAAGAAGAAGAGGTTTTCTCCCTTTATGGGTTTCCTCATGAAAATATGTGTCTCTGTGTATTTTTTGTGATTGATAAAATATTGTATATCTATGCATGTTAAGTTATCAGTAACACATTAAATAATAATTTAGAAAGATTCAGAAAAGAACAAGAAAAGTTTCAAGCTTATATTATAATTGATTCACCCCCCACCCCCCTCTCAATTATATTTCCAACAATTGGTATCAGAGTCAGTGCCTTTGATCAAAAGTAGATCCATAAGTTTGAACATGACTAGTCATGATGGAAGTTAAACTAATAGACCCCCTCTATTTGATGGAACAAACTTTGCCTTCTGGAAAATAAGGATGAGAACACATTTAATGTCTCTGGGTGCTGATGTTTGGGATGTCGTTGAAATGGGATATGTGAAGCCTATAGTCTTGGCCTCAAAATATGATAAGTTGTAGTTTAGATTTAATGCAAAATCAATGAATGCCATCCTCAGTGGACTTTTTGAAGCCGAGTTTGTCAAATTCATGCACTGTGATTTAGTAAAAATTATGTGGGACAAGTTGATAAGTAGTTATGAAGGTAATGAAAAGGTGAAAGATGCAAAACTTCAGACTCACAAACTGAAATTTGAACAGTTAAAGATGGATTAAGACAAAACTATCAGTAAGTACTTCTTATGTATAGAATAACTTTTCAACACTATGAAAGGCCTAGGTGAAATGATAGATGAATCTTTTCTAGTCCAGAAAATATTAAGATCTCTTCCTGATAGATTCAACTCAAAGTTCTTTGTTATAGAGGAAATAGTTGATCTCATAACATTGACACTAGATCAACTTCTTGGAACCCTAACTTCTTATGAAATGAGAATCACCAAAGGTAAATCCACTACAAAAGAGGCATCTTTTAAAGTAGAGAAAAACATAGATTCCAATATAGATGAGACTGAAGCAAATTTTGTGAGAAGACTGAAGAAAGGATTAGGCAAATACAAATGTAAACTGCCCTTCAAATGTTTCAACTGTGGTAAGATAGGTAATTTTTCATCTAAGTGTCCTCACAAAATAAAGGATCAGACATATGACAATGAAGAGAAGCACAAACACAAGAAGGTCTATAAAGAGAATAATTTTAAGAAGAAAAGCCTTTGTGTAAATAATGATGATGATCCCTCAGATGATAAAAGCAATGACTCTTCTATTGAAGATAAAATAAATGATATCATGCTAATAGCTTTAGAAGATCTAAACACTGAAGATACAGGAAGTGAGTTCGTTGATTGTGAAGCAGTAGTAGATATTGAAGGAGAACTTGCCAGTGCCATGGAAGAGATTGATAGACTCAGAGAAAAGAAAACAAAACAAAAACAGTTACTGCTCAGGTATGAGAAAACATGCAATGAACCAACTAAATAAATTGCTCTGTTGAAGGTTAAGTTAGAAGAAACTAAGAAGATTGAAGACATCCTCAAACACCAATTGAAGGAAGCTGAAACAAAAGGTGAAAAATTGGAAGCTGAAGTAGTGACTGTCAAAAAAGATCTAGAGAAATTTCAGGTCTTATATCATCAGAATCTGACAAGTATTAAAGCCCCAGAAGGATTAGCCTCCATTCTGAATCAGCAAAGGAATTCAAAGTTGAAAACTGATTTGGGTTATGAAGAGGGATCAAGTAGTGGTCAGACAAGCAACAAAGAATCCACCAATTTTGTCAAATCTACAGCCATTGACAACAACAAACCTACAGAAACAAAGGAAGAGAATCAATCACCAAGGAGGAGTGAAGGAAAAGATACTAGAACTGAATCTATAGAACAAGGAAATAATACACCCTCTGCTCAAGGAAATCATCAGCATGGAAGAAATTGACCTGCTCAAAGAAGACAACCATTTTCCAGGTACAAAGATTTTTTCTATGGATATTGTTTTTACTGCTCTAACTTTGGCCAGAAAGTTGTAAATTGTTCTTTAAGATTTAGACATGAGCAATCAAGACAACCAAGGATTAAATATCTGCCACAATAAAGAATGAGACAACCAAGTAACAAACAACCATAGACTGCAAATAATGTGATGGCTGGGAAAAGGACGCATATTAAACATAACAATCGTTATGATCCTTTATTCAATGAACCAGAATGTTACATATGTCATAATTATGGACATAAAGCTGCAGACTGTCGCTTAAAGAATTATAAGCTAGATTCAAATCACAGAGCTGAAAATGTCAAGGTTTGGAAGAAGAATGAAGATAACAAGTGTTGATTAGTGTTGTCAGCTCAAAGACAAAAATACCCCTGGTATATTGACAACGGATGCTCCAATCATATGACAAGTGACAAAAGTAAGTTCCTACTACTCAAAGAAAATAAATCAAGGAGTGTGACCTTTGGAAATGATGCTCCAAGAAAGATCAGAGGTAAAGGTCTAGTAAGATTAAGAAATGGAAGAAGAAAAGCTCAAGATGTATTATTTGTTGATGGTTTAAAGCATAATATTCTTAGTGTCAGTCAGATATGTGACAGAGGATGTGAAGTCACTTTCACTGCCAAGAATTGTAAAATAAATATAGTAAACACATTAGAGATAATTGAAAAAGGGATTAGAACTAAAAGCAATGTATATGTTCTGAAGGAAGATAAGGAGAAATGTCATTTGAGAAAATTTGATGAAAAATGGTTATGGCACAGAAGATTTGGACACCTGAATTTTGATCATATTGTCAAACTGAATAATGAAGGCATTATGAAAGACCTTCCAAGAATATCTAAGCATAATAACTCTATATGTGAATCTTGTCAAATGGGGAAGTTGACTCATGCTCAATTCAAATCAAAGAGTTTCACATATTTAGATAAACCACTTCAAGTTGTTCATATGGATCTGTGTGGACCATCGCGAAAGGAAGGAACTGGAGGAGAACATTACTTTATTGTTCATATGGATCTGTGTGGACCATCGCGAAAGGAAGGAACTGGAGGAGAACATTACTTTATGCTAGTCATTGATGACTTCTCCAGACTTACGTGGGTTGCCTTTCTGAGAGAAAAATATGATGCATTTGAGAAGTTCAAAAAGTTTAAGGCATTAGTTGAGAATCAGATAGGAAGGAAGTAAAAGGGAATTCGCTCAGATAGAGGAGGAGAATTTATGTCAAGAGACTTCAAAGAATTATGTGACGGGCATGGAATTAAAAGAGAATATACTATTCCAGGTAATCCTCAACAAAATGGAGTTGTAGAACGCCAAAATAGATCAGTTCAGCAGATAGCAAGGGCTATGATGAGTAAAAGGGACATTTCACAAACCTTTTGGGTCGAGGTTGTTCACACGGTTGTTCACATGGCTGTTCATATTATAAACAAAGCGCATCTAAGGCCGAACAGTGATAAAAATCCATATGAGTTGTGGTTTGGTCGACCTGCATCAATCAAGCACTTTAAAGTATTTGGAAGTAAATGCTACATCAAGAATAATGATGATCATCTGGGAAATTTTGATAGTAGATTTGATCAAGATATCTTCTTAGGATATGCAATTAACAGTAAAGGATACAGATGCTTTAACAAAAGAATGCATAAATATTAGACTGTATTGATGTTCGAATTGATGAAGAAGCTCCTGTAAAAGATCAACATAGAATAAGCACTAAGCTAGATGAAAAAGATCATGAGAATAATGAAAATGAAGAACAGCAAATCTCATAGTCACAAGAAGATGATGAATCAGGTGGAGAAGAGACACCCAGACAAGAAGAGTCAGGATGACAATCAACATCAAATCCTTCCTCCAGAATTACTCAAAAGAATCATCCTGAAAGTTAGATAATTGGTGAGAAAGACAACGGTGTACAAACCAGAAGAAGGATAATCAAAGAAACCGAGCAATCACATATAGCCTTCATATCCATGGTGGAACCCAAGAACTTTAATGAAGCCACTAAAGACGTAAATTGGTTAAAATCAATGAATGAGGAACTGTACCAGATTGAAAAGAATGTCACTTGGGAACTCGTTCCTAGGCCAACAAATAAAAATGTAATAGGATCCAAATGGGTCTACAAAAATTAGATGAATGAGCAAGGAAATATTATAAGAAATAAGGATAGATTGGTCCAAAAATGATATGCTCAAATAGAAGGACTGGATTTTGATGAAACATTTGCGCTCATAGCAAGATTAGAAGCTATTAGAATGTTTATTGCCTATGCTTGTCATAAATAGTTTAAAGTCTATCAAATGGATGTCAAGTCAGCTTTTCTAAATGGATATCTAAAAGAAGAAGTCTATATGGAACAACTAGAGGGTTTCCAACTATCAGATAACCCTGACTTTTTCTGCAAGCTGAAAAAAGCCTTATATGGGTTGAAACAAGATCCTCGTGCCTGGTATTACAGAATGGATAAGCATCTTCAAGACAAAGGGTTCAAGAGAGAAACAGTTGACAGTAATCTATATATCAAAACAGAGGGTAATGATTTGCTCATTGTGTTGGTCTATGTAGATGACATCATCTTCGGAAGCAATAATGCTTCATTGGTACAATGGTTTGCTTCTGCCATGCAGTCTGAATTTGAAATGTCTATGATAGGGGAACTGTCATTTTCTCTTGGTCTGCAAATTACTTAGAGGTCTGAAGGAATTATTATTTCTTGGGAGAAATATCTAAGACAAATGTTGAAAAGGTTTCAAATGGAAGATTATACACCTATGAACACACCTATGGTAACTGGATGCAAGTTAAGCAAGGATGATGACTCACTTGATGTTGATCAGAGTTCATATGGTTCTATGATAGGAAGCCTATTGTACATCACAGCATCCCGTCCAGACATAATACATCCTGTTGGAATGGTAGGAAGGTATCACGATGCACCTAAACAGAGTCATTTGTTAGCTGTCAAAAGAATATTCAGATACTTGAAAGGAACAATGAACTATGGCCTATGGTATCTTAGGAATCAGAACTTTCAACTATCAGTCTATTTAGATGTTGATTGGGCTAACTGCGTTGATGAAAGGAAAAGCACAAGTGGAGGTGAATTCTTCTTAGGAGATTCCCTTGTAGCATGGTTGAGCAAGAAGAAAGGTTCCATTTCCTTATCAACTACAGAAGTTGAATACATTGTAGCTGCCACTTATTGTACCCAAGTATTGTGGATGATTCAAACACTTGTAGACTTGGAGGTAAAATATACTGCATCGATCCCAATTCATTGTGATAATACTAGTGCAATTAGTGTGTCAAAGAATCTTGTATTTCACTCCAAGACCAAGCATATACCCATCAAGTATCACTTCTTGAGGGAACAGGTGACCAACACTATTGTTTCTTTGCATTATATTCCATCCAAAGATCAGATTGTTGATATCTTCACTAAACCGCTTGCAAAAGCTCAGTTTGAGTATCTANNTTGTTGATATCTTCACTAAACCGCTTGCAAAAGCTCAGTTTGAGTATCTACGCCAGAAGTTGGGTGTGACCCTGTTATCAAGTTAAAATAGTCTATCTGATCAGGGGGAGAGTGATCATAGTATATCTAATCAGGGGGAGAGTGCTTATTATATTTCTGATCAAGGGAAGAATAGAGTCACTCTTAGTTTTCTTTGACATTGATGTCAAAGGGGGAGAAAAGGTGATGTCTGGATGCTGCAGTTGGAGGTCTAAGAATAATAGTATAGCCTTTCAGGGTTGCCATCAACGCCAAAGGGGGAGATTGTTGGCATGTTTTACAAGAAGAGTGTGTTTGTCATTGATGGCAAGAACAACAACAAAGATGGAAAACAGGAAATTAGTGATGAGAGTTCAAAGATTTAGACATCAGAAGATATGCAAGGAGTGCACAAATCCACAATTTGGTTAAGTGTCAAGGTGACTCTTTAAGGAGTCAAAGGAGTAGAAGGTGAGAAATCTCAGGAGGAAGAGCGACAGTGGTCGTTGGATCACCAATACAGAGGACCATCAACCGTCTGATCAAATCAAGGTGCATGAGCCTTAACGCTTTGCACACATAGGAGAGAGAACTTACCAAAGTTTTGAAGTCTTGAAGTAATTTAAGACCGTTCATCACCAGGAGGAGAATCTAGTTCATTGATCGTTGAGAGATACGTGTCAATAGACTGTGAGTTTACGAGGGAGAAAATTTTGAGATCTGAAATCCCCGAAATCTGGAGAGCCGGAGAGCCAGAGTAAATTTCAGTCATCATATCATTCTAAAGCAGAAGGATAGAATAAGTTTGAAGAAGGGCATGCTAATCTTAGCGGTCGATAATCAGGCACCCAGATCTACGGTCGACAGGGTGTATTAGACCCCCCCAACCTTTATACCTTTAACCATGGGGGGGGTCCAACTTGGTGATATTTCCTATGTGGGACTCTCATACATGTCACCTTCCTGTCAA
>CBVK0100043694.1:0-32239 GCA_900067695.1 Picea abies
CTCTTCCGATCTCACGAAAAATTTAAAAGACATTTTTGTTTCAATTTTTCCCTATTTCTAACAAAATCAACCAACTTCAATACTTTTACTATGGGACCCCACCTACTTTAGTTTTCAAATTCACATAGGGATATAAGCTTTATGAACACTTGTTTTTAGATAAGCAGTTGTTCAAAATAAAAATAACAAGTTCTAGTAGTGATGAGAATTACATTAAATTCATTTAGCTCATGAATTATTATTATACAAAATAAAGAATTTATTTCTCAGATGTGGATCTATTTTACCAGTTCATTCCAAAGTTATGTTTCATGATTGTGTCGAGCCATCTATGCAATTTGTGAATGTTTTTCATTGGAGTCATGAGAGAAAATTCAAACTTCAAGCCATGTTGTCATATTTGTAGATAACTTATGTATTGCTAGAGTTGTGAGACTTGGCATAGGTGAACGCAAGTTCAATTGTGGGGATATAGAGATGGTAAATGATTTTATACGTTAAATGTTGTCCATCACTTTGAACAGATCAAACTATCATAGTAGAATCGATAAACGTATGCTAGACTACTTTGAGTCAACTATATCACTAGTTGTTAAAGATGTGTGCCTATATGTTATTTTGAAAGAGTTTAATTCTAATGTTAAGGGCATTAAATCTATATCGAATAAAAAAGGTATTAGTTTGGCTTGTTCTACTTTGTTAAACCTATTGGACATTATTAAACGCAATGATAGAAATATATTTGAAATAGTGCTCAAAGTGTTTTGTGAAGATATAAATCTTCATAATTCAAGAAATGTTGGTATATTATATAGTTATTGTTATGAACATGAGATACTTCATATTCTAATTAATTAGTTTATGAAGATCTTCGAAGATGGGCAGATAATTACTTCAATTCATTTCGAGATACTTTTCTTACCAATTTTGTTTATGATATATCACCAACCTCATGATTGTTGTTCATCCATACAATGCTGAGAAATTCATAACATTGTAGAATGCATCGGAGAAAAGAATGGTCAAACTCATGAATAACTATTTTTCCATCTTAACTAGATATCAAATTCAAAACAGACTTCACTAGAAAATGATTGCATTGTTGCATCAATGATATGGTGTCTTATGTCTTTGGTGTAAAATTCATAGTGAAACTGAGAGGATCTCTAAGAGATTCAAGACTCCCATAATAATGGATAACAACTGAGAAATTTGGCCTTGTTTGGCTTGTTTAAAGATCCCAATGTTTTCTCCTTTAGGAAATCCATTTGTGGCTTATTTTTTAATTTTGAAACCCTCCCATGTTATCAAAGTACATTTCTAAGTTGATAAAGTTACATTTTGTCACATGCGAGTACAATTGCAAAAATTCCAATGTTGACCTCTTTCACTGGTCACTAGGTAGGCTCTGTGTGAGTCGGGTCTTGCACAAAATATAAAAACAATCATGTTTTATTGTCATGAAATTAAATGGTTGTACTACTTAGTGCTTGGAATAAGGTTTCCAATGAGCCCTCGTTTTTCCAATTCTGAGTTCATATTCCCAACCTACGAATCGTGCAAGTTTCACGTCTCTAAGGGTTAAGGGGGCAGATTTCATAGTCATGAGTTCATTAATCAGATTCTACTTTGAATTAGACATAGAAATAAAATTGGATGTAGTGATGATGTAGGGATACTCAAGACCTTTTGAACAATATATCATATCCTTGGTTCTGACTTCCAGTTGTTGAGAACAGACTTTTGCAAGATTAGCACTAGTTTCAGGGTAGCAATTTGGTGGTAAAGGTTTACATTTTCAAAAGTGTCGATGTTAGGTGCCAAAATAGAAATTTAGAATTTCCATGTTGTATGTTTCCTTGAGACCTTTCTAAAGACATACCATTTTTCCCATTTTGAGATCAGATGGCTCACTTAGAGACATCACAAGTCTTCGAACCAGTTTCAAGAATGTGGTTTGTTACAGCGTATCTATCAAGGTTTTTGGGAAAATGAATCAATAGGTGGAAGAATTAAATCAAATTTTCAATTTGACAATGTCTAAGTACCTGCCAATATATTTCAATGATACTTTGTTTGTTGAGTGGTCCTTAGAGAGATTTTGTTTATTACATCAAGCACACTGCTTCAATCCTTTTTTTAATTCACCCCAACTCATAGAGGATGCAATGAATAGTTTTGCAATGGAATTGCATCATTTGAACTCCCCATAAAGTTTCCATAGGAATAAAACAAAGTAAACAAGAATTCAAACTCAAAGAACAAGAGAGAGGATTTCCTCTTTTAGGTAATTGAGCATTTCGTTGTGCGGCCAAAGCATCCAAAACCAAAACAAGGAAGAGCCACAAGCCCGAAAACCACAACAAAATACATATGTCCCTTGCTATTATATGATCAGGATTGGATAATTATATTATTTTTCATCTATCTTGATACTTTAAGAGTAGAAAAAAATGGAGGAATCAGCTTGCACGGTCATTTTAGTGGCATGTCCCAGTTTGGAAAATTGGGTTTTTGAGCCATTTTGAGGCATCAAATGGAATTTTGGGGGGTTAAAACTTTCCAATCACATCTCGAACCCTGCGATGCTATTATACAGATCAAGACCTTTCCAACGGTGAAAAAATCACTTCACTCAGAGATCTTATACAAAAGTTATGCCTCCCGCAAGTTGACCTGTCGTGTTGACCATCATGGTACGAAAGTATGCCACATCAACCCCCATTACTCATGCATTTGGGGCTAGCCACGTATGTAATTTCAATAATATTCTATAGGGTCCAAATCCCTATCACAATTGATGGTTGAGGAAGTAAAAAACCTATCCCTAGATGGCTATTGGGATATGTTAAATATCGGGCCACTAGGAGGAGAAGGGGTTCCATTCTATAATATTGTATGTTGTTCCATAGTAGAGCAGAAAAATTGAGAGTGAGAAATTAGAGAGCATAGAAGAGGGGGTTAATGTTATGTAGAATCCTAACAGGCCACATGATCCAAGTGGATATCGGTGGCCACCCACCTATTCCACTGACTCAAAAAACAATTTTCTATTTTGGCAATTTTTTATAGTTTTTCGGGTCCCAAACTTTCGGGGCCATATTGAGGCCCTAAACGATGTTTTTTCGACTCGACAGCGTCTAAAATGTAGCCAAATCCACTTGCTAGGTTGAATAGAATGTGTACTCCTCGGCTAGACCTTTCCAACGGTGTATCGAGCACCCCAAACAGAGATTGTATGCAAAATTTACGCCCTCAAGAAGTTGACATATCAACTACCCCCATCGGGGCCCACAAACCTTTTGGAATTTCATCTCTCGAGGTTGTGGTTTTGGATGTTTAGAGTTTCCTCATGTATGTTTTATGTTAAAAATGTCTTTGGAGCCTCATTGTACTCATCTTCTTGTGAATGAGCGTAGCTGTCACATCTCTTCTCAAAGATAAGTTGTCACCATTCGAGTAAGTTTGTTTCATTCTGCATTTTACAGTTTCAGCGTGTTTTGTTTATTAATAGATGTCAAGTTTTATTTTATCTCTGTGCGTTTATTTTTTATACATATGTATTTTTTTTTGTTCCATTTATAAATTTGGATCACCACAGGTCTCCAATAACTCCATGGAGAGTGTCTTCTCCTTTGTACTTGCATTATTTCCATACCAGAGAAAAGAGAGCAGAGCAACCTCACCTTCTAGCTGGGTTTTCTTCAGTAAGTATTTCCTAGAGAAAATATTTGTGTTATTTTTCGGATGGTGTGTGATTGTATTTACCATTCTCTATCTTCCGCATTTTATCTATTTCGTGCATAAGTAGAAAATATGTAACTAAATATTCTAGAATCTAAAGGAATTTAACTTTAATAGTGTAGATTTCAATTTTGTTTATCAGATATGTTGTTACGAACTATTCCGATCGAATATCCACGACAATTTACAGATCACATTGGTATCAGAGTAGGTTTTCTTTCAGGTATTTGTGGGAAGTTGTAGGATATAAGAATCGACTTAAAGAAAAGTCATAGAAACCCTAGCCATGGTAGATGAGTCTATCATAACAACTCTCGAGATCCAGCAGAAGAGATATTTGAGAGGTTGGAAGCGCACGTCACCAATATCAACTGCAATATGAACCTCCTCATGGTGGCTCTAGCAAGTAAGCTTGGACCGTTCAGAGATGATGGAGGCTCTAACTCTGAGATCAAATCGAAGGGGAAATTGGGAGATTAGGAAGAACTAGGAAAGGAGTCACGAAAAGAACCTGAAAAATTAGCAGTCGAGTTTGAGTGTCATTAAACCTTAATAGTTCATATTCAATATGGAAGCGAAAGTGGACATAAACTCATTCCAAGGTGAGATCGATGCATTAAAACCAAATCATTGGTTGCAGCAACTAGAAGTTTATTTTATCATTCACCATGTAGATTAATAGAAAAATATTTCATATGATAGATTGAAGTTAGAGGACCATGCTTTAACCTGGTCGGAAAGCCATACAAAAACACTTAGGTTGGAGGGTGATCCATCAGTAACTAGGTGGGAGGACTTCAAAACCCTCATCAAATCCAAATTATATCCTATCGGGTATGTAGAGGACCAATTGACATGATACACTACTTCAGGCAAAGGTAGGGACAGTGTATAGGAGTACACCACTAAGTTCAAAAATATGGCCATCATGTTGGGTATCTCTCCCAAGAACCCATATGTACTCCTCAAGTATCTAGGGGGTTTACATAGTCATCTACGAAAGGAGGTAATTCTCTTCAATCCAAGGACATTGGATGAGGCATGTGTATAGGCACAGTACTTGGAAACCATAGGCCAAAAGAAAGGGCAGTTAAGCAATTCCAAGCAGAAAGATCATTGGGAAGCTTCTAAGGAGGGGAAGAAGAAGTGCAAAGGGGAAAAAGATAATAAGACAACAACCACTACACATATGTGCAAATATCCCAAAAATCATTGCAATCATGTCAACATTGATAGCCACACTGAGGAAAAGTGCTAGAAACTACATACAGAGCTGAATCTGAATATTCACAAGAAGAACAGGAAGAAAAAGAACCTTCTAGCCATGTATTCGAGCAATCAGGTTGATCTCTGATGTGGATGAAAATATTGTTTGTACATATGTGAAAAACAAGGTGAATCTGAGTATACTTCATCACTAGGAAGAGAAGGAGATGACCAAGCTCTTCCACATCAAGATTCAAGTCAAGAAGACCAAGGTAGATGATTTGTTTGACACTGGTTCACAGACTAATATCATAGTAGAGAATCTTGTCATCAAGCTTGGATTGGAGGTTAATGATCATCCTAGCCTCTATCCATTGGGTTGGGTAAAGTTCAAGGATGTAGAGATCAAGGTAACAAAGCAGTGCAAGATTAAATTCGTTGTAAGTGTTGATTGTATAAATGAAGTAGAATTGGATGTAGTACCACTAGATGTATGTGAAATTGTGTTTGGAATCCCCTACATGTATATGAGGGATGTTATCTTCATACGAGGAGCCAATCAGTACCACCTCATCAAGGACAGGAAATCCTTCATCATCAACATGTACAAAGGTAAACCAAAACTTTTACTGGTAAGTTCCAATCAAGCTAAGAAATTGATTAGTTCTAGCAAGAAATATCTTTTACATTTTCTAAGAGAAAATCAGTTTGGTGAATAGTTGTTAAAAGTAAATACATCCCTAGAAGGGTGTACTAAAGAGTAGAAACATCGATTGGATGAGTTGCTACATGGATACATAGGAGAGTTCCAGGAGCCTAAAGGGATACCATCTAAGAGGGAAGTGGAGCATGAAATCTAATTATTCCCAAATTCCCCCTTGTCGAATATATGTCTATATAGACAATCCATTCTGGAAGCAAATGAAGTAAGGAAGCAGTTTTAGTAGTTGTTGGGGCAGGGTGTGATTCGACCAAGTACTTCACATTGTGGGTCACCCATCATAATTGTGCCCAAGAAGGATGGAACTTGGAGAATGTGTATCGATTACAGTGCATTTGTTATGCACCTTGTTATGTTATATTGAGTAGAAGCAGGAATATCACATAAATTACCAACGGAACAACATAATATAGAGAATAGCACACCAAAATGATACCTTTATTGAAACGAGAGAAATTTCCACTTGCCTCTTCGAGGGGGAAACCTCTAGCAGAGCAACGCTCTATTACAATATTTCTCAAAAGAAATATTTGTATTAAATATTAAATATTACAATAATGCCCTCGACTCCTATTTGTATTAAATATTTGTCAAAAGAACAATCTAAAGGAAGATCTTCCTAGAAGCAGAAGCTTTTATTAGGTCTTCTTACATTTGACTCGTTCACCTTATTACTAGGCCTTGTTTATTAATATCGGCCTTTAATACATGGAAAATATATTATTCTACCTATGTGAGGGGTTAGGGACGTTAGGTCCCTAAAAATCCCTCCCCCTTAAAAGGAACCTTGTCCTCAAGGCTTGAGATGAGGAAATTTTTGTAGAAAGGTAGTCGACTCCCAAGTGGCATATTCTGGGTGTGTGTCATTCCACTGAACTAAAACTTCCTTGATAGTGTGTTGGAGGAGACAACACTCACGTTGGTCTAAGACTACTTGTGGTTGCAACCAAATGGAACCTTCTTCATCCAACTCAAGTAGACTGGTCCGAGTCTGACACCTAGTGTGGAGCATTTTATTTAAGCAGAAAACATGAAAAACAGGGTGGAGCTTAAAGTTACTAGGAAACTCTAACTAGTAGGCCATGGGCCCCACTCTCTTGAGAATATGATAAGGACCATAAAATTTGGGGGTGATCTACTAACAGTTTTGGGATTTGAGTGAATTTTGATTATAAGGTTGCAGATGAAGAAACACATGTTCCCCTTTAGTAAATTCAAGTTCAGAATGGCCCTGATCTACTTGTTGTTTCATGCGATTTTGAGCCATGAATAAATTTTCTTTGAGAGTACAGAGAATTGACATGTAGACTTTAAGAATTTGATCCACCTGTTGAACAATGGAGACACCGGGAATGTATGATAGAACTGAGGGTCGATATTTTCCATAGACTACTTCAAAAGGAGTCATGTGAGTGGCGGTATGGTAAGAGGTGTTGTACCACCATTCAACAAGGGGTAACCATTGAACCCACTATTTTTGTCTGTCAAATGAAAAACAACTCAGATACATTTCCAAACACTTGTTGACTGTTTTATTTTATCCATCAGTCTAAGGATAATATGTTGTGCTAGGATGCAATTGGGTTTCCTGGAGTCAGAACAATTCTTGCCAGAAATTGTTGGTAAAAGTTGGATCACAGTAAGAAACAATAGAATGAGGCATGTCATGGAGTTTGAAGATATTATCCATAAAAATTTGAGCCATGGTGGATGTTGTGAATGGGTGTTGAAGAGAACATAAATGAGCATATTTGAAAAGACGATCCACTACTACCATGATGACTGACTTATTGCCTGATTTAGGTAAGCCAACAATGAAGTCCATAGAAATATCTGTCCAAATAGTAGGTGGAATCAGAAGTAGTTGGAGTGTTTTTGGAGCTTTGATTGTCTCGCCCTTATTGTGTTGAAAAGTATCACATTCATCCACAAAGGTGTGTATGACTTGTTTCATACCATCCCAGAAAAAATAACTTTGACCCATTCATAGGTTTTGGTAAAACTAGAATGCCCAGTTGTAGTTGAAGCATGAAACTCAGAGAGCACAGTGGATTTAAGGTTTGATTGTCTGCTTAAATATAGACGACCTTTATAACGAAGCTCATCATGGTGCCAAGAGTGCCCTGGAGAATCTTGTGGATCCTATTGCAGTGGTTGCATCAGTTTGGAAAGTTTGGGGTCTTGCAGCCATTCTTGGTGAACCTTCTGAAGCCAATCTACGACAATGAAAGAGAGGGAAAAAAGGGACCTGTCTTCTTCATATTTCTTGGAAAGGGAAACAACCACCACATTTTCTTTTCCTTTTTTGTAGATGACCTCATAATCATATCTAAACAAGTTGGTTACCCATTTTTGTTGCTCCGAGGAAGAAATTCGTTGTTCGAGAAAATACTTGAGGCTTTGATGATCGTTTTTAATTTGGAAGAATTGCCCCAAGAGATAAGGATGCCAAAGATCCACAACATGCAGAATAGCCAACATTTTCTTTTCATAGGTGGATTGACCCAAATGGCGCTCGAACAATTGTTTGTTGGTGAAATCCAAAGGTCGACCATGTTGCATGAGGACAACCCCAATGCCTTTCCGTGAGGCGTCACATTCAGTACAAAGATCGTGTTGAAGTTAGGGAGAGCCAGAACAATAGTAGTGCACATAGCCTATTTCAAAGCTTAGAAGGAATGGTCAATTGTTGGAGTCCGTCAAAAATCATTATTTTAAGGAGAATTGTGAGGGGAGCTATGATCTTTCCATAATTCTTAACAAACTTACGATAATAGCCTGTCAAACCCAGGAATCCATGGAGATTTTTAAAAAAAATTGGGCGTGGCCAATCCTACATAGCTTCAATTTTCTTTGGATCCACCCTGACACCATCCTTGCTGACAATATTTCCCAGGTACTGAACTTCAGAGGCTCCAGAAGCACATTTAGATTACTTAAGAAAAATTTTGTGCTGAGATAGTATATGTGTAACATCCCGGTTCTAACCCTTATAAACTATAATGTATGATGTAACTATGACTTAGGCTAGTGAGCCGGTAAAGTTGAAAAGGGGCCAGAGTGGCTAGGAAATGTAACACTTCTTATATATTAATAAAATACACCATTGGTTGCAAGACCAACAAGGACAAAAGAGATAGGGGCTATGATTCCACGAGAGAGGGGGCTTGAGGGGATAAGTCTTGTCATTATTATTTTATTTACCCATAATTGATTTTATGGAGAAGAGGGGGTTACATAAGCTTCTTGGGAGGGAGGCCATGTGGCTCTTATCTTCATGTAATTATTTAAACATCCCTTGGGGGTTTTTTTGGGGTTGTTCTTCCCTTGGTTCATCCTCTTTTCACTGGTTCACTTGTTCTTCTTCCTCTTCACTCACTACTGCGAGTTCGTGTTCTCTTGGGCTGAGCATGGAAATGAATGGCGGGAAGAGGAGAGCCATCGTTGAATGGTTGTAATGATTTACTGATCATTCCAAGAGGGAATGGATGCCTATGTGCATGAACTTGATGGCAGTTCGGATGGAACTGGCCACAGCTGAGAGTCCTTGGAATTTCCAGTGGGGAGATTTCCTGACCAATAGCATTGGAGCCCTAGAGAGAAATGGAACAGCCTCAAGGACTGCATGGCAGAGAAATGTGTTCATCTCTTACAGTTGTGCAGGCTGAGGGGGAAAGAGAGCTGGAAATTAGGATTGTTGTGAGGTTGGGAAACCTGAGAGCTACTTAGCCAACTACTGTGTATTTATACTTGGCCTAGGACCCATCCTTGTGGATTCATAGCCCTAGCTTAGGGGTGACCTGTTGTTGAGAGTAAATGAATAGCAGTGTCAAAACATTTACCGTTACAAACAGAAAAAATTATTTATGTTGTGGTAATGGCAGCACAGAATGAAGAAGTGATCGGGCTTGAGGAGAATCTTGAGCAAGGACCTACTAGAGAACCTGGACAGAACAATGAAGGAAGTTCAGCCACCCAGGTTCTAGAAACCATGAAAAAACTTATTGTGGAACTGCAAGTTTTCAAGGCAGACAATGAGAAACTGAAAAAGGCACAACAAGAATAGCAGGAAATAAATGAAGTATTGTTGCGTAGCATAGTAACAAAGAAGAGCCCAAAGGAAAATAACCAGGAAGAAGAGGTCAGCAAAAGAGCCTCCAAGAATTATGGTCCCAAAGCAGAAAAAGGGGGCAGCTCTTCTGAAGGCACACCATCAGCAGAAGATAAAACAACCACAGGAAGAAAGAGGAAACAGTTGGACCACCCGGAGGGAGATTTTAAGAAAATCAAATTGTCCACCTTTGACGGGGAATCCAGGACAGGGGAGGAGGCTGAAGCATGGTTACTAGACATAAAAAAGTACTTATGGATCTACAATTATTCTAGCAACATGAAGGTGAGAATGGCCATATATAACCTGAAAGGAAAAGCAAGTATATGGTGGCAAGACCTGAAGTTGGCCAAGGGCCTAAAGGAAAAATACATGGAATGGTGGGACTTCAAGAAATACTTTAAGAAACAGTATTTGTCTGAAAGTTACTATGAAAGAAAGACCAAAGAGTTTTATGAGCTACGACTCAGTCAAATGACTATGGATGACTTGATAAACAAATTTCTGTAATTATTAAGGTTCGTGCCTTATATCCAGGAGGAAAAAGTAAAAATCGAGCGGTTCCTAAGTTTCTTACCACATTCCTATAAGGACAGGATCGAATTCGACAACCCCAAGACCTTAAGTGAAGTTTTCAGGAAGGCTCGAATGTGCGACGACCAATACAAACAACGATATAAATTTCCCAAGGCTTGGAAAGACAAGAAACAAGACAAAATGAACCAACGGAAGAAGGGATATAAACCATCCCCTTTCCAGAATACAACAAAGAGTTTTCCTAGGAAATATTTTCACTCCAATAACTAGAACAACCAAGGGGGAGGTAAACCAGTTAATCTTGAAACAAAAATGTTTGGGGATAGCCCCAGAGAACTGTTAAAATGATGGGAATGTGGAGAACCTCACTTAAGGAGGAACTGTCCACGTCTAAATTCTGTAGCAAGGACCATAGTTCACAACCTGCAAGAGGCCTCTACAGTCAGAGATGTGGGTAGAAGCATACACAGGATCAATGTAGTCGTGGATGGCCGACAAGCTAACCACCAGTCCATTGTAGTGGAAGTTGAAGGTAAAATTAACAATAATCATGTTTCTGTTTTAATTGATCCAGGAGCTACCTTGAGTTATGTTTCCCCTAGTGTAGTGGATTCAAATAAAATTAAGAAAGTAAGGCATACAAACTCTTGGCTAGTACAACTAGCAACAGGAACAAAAATAAAGGTGACATAATTCATTTATGATTGTGAGTTCAGTTTAGATGGTCAAAACACAAAGATAAATCTGAATATTCTACTGTTAGGGTCTTATCATATAATTATTGGAATGGACTGGTTAGAAAGGCATAAAGCAGCTTTGGATTGTTATGAAAAAACACTCACTTACAAAGATGAAAACAACATTGTTAGGACAGTACAAGGCATACGAAGACCAGTCTCAGCTAGGCAGATTTCAGCAATGCAATTTAAGAAGTGCATGAGTAAAGGTTGTCAGATGTATGCTATCTAAGTGACAAATCTGTTAGAAAAAAAAGATAAACCTAGCCTAGAAGATTTTGTCGTCTTACATGAATTTAGAGATTTTTTTGTAGATGAAATACCCGAACTGCCCCCAAGAAGAGAGATAGACTTCTCTATCAATATGCTACCTGGTTCAGCCCCTATATCTAAGGCACCCTACCGATTGAGCTTACCCGAATTAACAGAGTTAAAGATTCAACTACAAGAACTGTTGGACAAGGAATACATCAGGCCAAGTGTCTCGCCATGGGGAGTACCAGTCCTTTTTGTTAAAAATAAAGAGGAAACTCTAAGATTATGCATTGATTACAGACAGTTAAACAAAATGATAGTTAAGAACAAATACCCCCTACCTAGAATCAATGATCTGTTTGATCAAGTAGGTGGGGCAAAGAATTTTTCTAAGTTAAATTTAAGATCTGGTTATCACCGGGTTAGAATAAAGGATGAAGACTTAAGTAAAACAACATTCAAAACGAGATATGGACATTATGAATTTGTTGTTATACTGTTTGGTCTCACTAACGCACCAACAACATTTATGTGTTTAATGAACAACATTTTTAGTCAGTACTTGGATAAATTTGTTTTGGTATTTATTGACAATATCCTAGTGTTTTCAAAAACAGAAGAAGAACAAGAAGAACATATAAGGATAGTAATGCAAACTTTAAGAAAACACAAACTGTATGCTAAATTCAACAAATGTGACTTTTATCAAAAGATAATACAATACCTAGGACATGTAATATCTGAAGAGGGTATTGCAGTCGACCCAGAGAAGATAAGAGCCATCATGAAATGGCTTATCCCTAAGGACGTAGTGGACATCCGATCATTCATGGGAATCACCAGGTACTACTGCAGATTTATAGAGGTATTCTCTAAGATTGCATACCCTATCACATCCCTACAGAAGAAGGGAACCAAGTTTAATTGGTCACAAAAATGTCAGGACAGTTTTAATAAGTTGAAGGAATTGTTAACAACCGCACCCATTTTAAGGGTAGCAGACCCGGATAAAGACTTCACATTCTGCGTGGATGTGAGCAAAGAAGGTTTGGGAGGTATCCTAACTCAAGAAGGGCACATTATTTGTTACGAGTCCTGAAAACTAAAAGAGCACAAACGAAACTACGTCACTCGTGACTTGGAATTAGCAGTCATCATCAATGCATTAAAAATGTGGTGACACTATATAATGGGTAGAAAATCTTTGTTACTAATTGATAACAACGGTGTGAAATTCTTGTTTAGTCAACCAGGCGTTAACGCAAGGCAAGCAAGATGGTTGGCCGAATTCGATTTCGAGGTAAGACACATCAACGGTAAAGAAAACAAAGTGACAGATGATTTAAGTAGAAGAATTCATGGGTTATTTGAGATAAACATTAGCAGGGCAGAAAGCGATATTGAGCAAAGGATAAAGGCTGCAAGTAATAATGATGAAAAATACAATAAAACAGTGGCAGATTTACAAAACAATGCAGAAAATTTAGACATAACAGATCTGAGTTTGGACATAAATGGTCTACTTAGATTCAAAAACAGGTTATACATACCAGATTCTATTGAATTAAAGCTAACAGTTTTGGATGAAGTACACAAGAAACCATATTCTGGTCATCTAGGATACCAGAAAATGGTAACAACACTAAGGAAGTTATTTTATTGGCCTAATATGAAAGGAGAGACAGCATAATACTTGTCTAAATGCCAAGATTGTCAACAGGTGAAGGTTGAGCACCAACATCCAGCCGGCCTGTTGCATCCTCTATCTGTACGAGAATGGAAATGGGAGACCATATCACTGGATTTTATCACAGGTTTGCCCAGAACTCAAAAACAGAATGATTCAATTATGGTAGAAATTGATAAGCTTAGCAAGTCTGCACATTTTATTCATGTAAAATCTACTTATAAAGCTATTAACATCGCTGAAATATTCATGAAGTAAATTTTTAGACTGCATGGTATTCCTAAAATGGTTATTTCGGATAGAGACGTAAAATTTACATCTACGTTTTGGAAAGAATTGTTTGCAGGGTTGAGTACTAACTTGAATTTCAGCACAAGCTACCATCAACAAACGGATGGGCGAACTGAATGAACAAACCAAATCGTGGAAGATATGTTATGAATGTACGTAAGGACGAAACCAAGTAAGTGGGAAGACTACCTGCACTTGGTGGAATTTGCATACAATAATGGTTAACAGACATCAGCTAAGATGAGCCCCTTAGAAGTATTGTACTGTACGGCAGAAAGTGTACAACTCTGATTAGTTGGGATAACCCAGTTGACAAAATCATGGTGGGACCAGAAATGCTCCAAGAAATGGAGAATACGGTAAGAAAAGTACAATAGAATTTAAAAGAGGCACAGGACAGACAGAAAATTTATGCAGACCTAAAAAGAAGACATCGGGAATTTCAAGTTAGAGACCATGTGTATTTAAAAGTCAAAGCAAGAAGAAGTTCATTAAAGCTAGGAAATTGTTCCAAGTTGGCACCCAGGTTTTGTGGCCCTTTCGAGATCTTAACTTGAATTGAACCCGTGGCATACCAACTTGCACTTCCTGCAAATCTGAAAATTCATAATGTATTTCATGTTTCTTTGTTAAAAAATTATGTTCATGATCCTACTCGCATGATCGATTGGAACATGGTGCAGGTGGAACCAGAAGGCGAGTTCCAACCAGAACCCCTGCGCATTCTGGACAGGATAGAAATAGCACTATGGAACAAAGTCGTCACCCAGGTAAAAGTGAAATGGAAGCACTTTAGTCCTGAGGAGGCCACTTGGGAATTGAAGGAAGATTTGTAGAAATCTTATCCAACATGGTTCCGAGAAAGGAACGAACATTGAGGACAGTGTTGTATTGAAGGGGGAAAGGATGTAATATCCCCAAAAATAAATTATTATTAAAGTCTGAATGCACTTAGGAATTTATTTTCGTTTTTGGAAAATTCAAATTTGGAAAATTATTGTCATTTATGGTAATTCCGAATTTGGAATTTAGTTAATTGTAATTTATTATTGTGACCATTGGGCAAAGATTTGATTTGCTCAACCAACTCTTTGACTATGAAACTTGTAAGAAACAAATATTTTTTTATATTTATTACTGAGAGACAAATGGAACAGCCAGGTTGAAATCAGCTGACCATGACTCCATGAGTGGGGAACAGGCTTGAACTACCTCAGGGCTGAATTTTACAAGTGGCAAATCAAGAATTTGGCCATTGGCAGCCCCCGAAAATCATGGATTTGTAAAGCTGTGAAAATTCCCAAGGGGAAAATACCTAGGCATAAGATGCTTTTGGATATATAGCATATGGGAGGAGGCAGGACGTTGCCGAGTATGTTGGGGAAAAGGACAACTCTTGTTGCTATGAGCACTATTTTTTGAGTGTGAGGCAAGGAGAATTTTTTAATCTGAAAAAGGAATATAGCGGAAGAGGAGCTTCAGGGTTCGCCCTCATGGATTCATGGTCAGGCTAGGGGGTGAACTGAGCAAGTAGATTGGTTGTTATGTTCTATGGTTGGGTGGAACTTGGCTATTCCATTTGTTGTCCCAACACTTTGTTCAGATATTACTCCTATCTATTGTTTTTGTCGAATTGTTTTTATTGGATAATGGCTGGCAGAATGAAACGAATTGTAGAATAAGTTTTCGTTACAGTTTGAATTTATCAGTGAGTAGAACTAAGAAAACTACTATGTGTGATAGTTGTTGGTGAATGTGTAGAAGTTTATTATTCAAATGATGTATCCTATGAATTCCGCAATATGAAACAAATAGCAGTTCGATTTTACTATTGATATTAGGAGGATTTGGCATAAGTATGAATATAGATTCAAGTCTAAACATGCTTAAAATTATTTCAGATTGCTACAGGTTGACTATTCTTAAGTATAGATCTACAAGAAATACCAGTGTATGCATTTATAGATTACTGAACATAAGTATTACCGTGATAAGTAGAATCTATACCATATCTATAATTATATTTGCATGTATAGATAATCGCTTGAAGAATATTTAAATTGTACATTTACCAAATGAAATTTTGAGTGAATATCAGAATCAAAATACATATATGTATATATGTTGCTACCATACAGATTTTCCGTTTTATATGAATATCTAATACACAGAAAAATAATTATTGACTATTACAAATATTTTCCATTAGATCTGATTGTATTAAATGTAGCAGAAGGTTACAATACTTCTCCTTTTAATAATCTCATAAGTAAATATTCAGCGACATAAATACATACAAACATGCTACATGTTACAGAGTCGGCACAATGCTTAAACGAGTCTTTAAACTCTATACAGTATATGTGACCATAATTATTAAATAGTGAAATTCATATTCAATATGGGGTTTCCCCCTCTGGCTTTCCTTAGGGACTGAAGATACAAGCAACCAGCTTTCAATAGGAACATGGTGTAAAACTATCACAATAATGGTATCCTAGGGTGGAACCTGTATTCCTTCAACAAAACCTGGATGGTTATTTTTCTTTCAACACTGTAAATTGGAACTCGAGTACCTTTCAAGTGCGATGCCCTCATCAATCCCCAATCCATCAAGCGTTTAAGTCTTGCAAGGGATTACCAAGAATATCAGTAACAGAGTTTTGCAACAAACCAACAAAAATTAAATTGTGAAGCTAGGATAATGTTCAGGATGAATTCACAAAAATTAAACATTGCAGATTTAATACACGAGTGAACACTTAGCTTGAGGTTGGCGCGGGTATTTTTCCCATCCACGTCGTTGAGAAAATTGTCCATAGACCGAAGGGGAGGAGTGGATCTTGAAATTACTAATGGGTACCCTCGCCATGGAAACAGGGGTCCCATCATCAGTCTTGTAACCGAATACAAATTATCAATGACTCGGAAACTAACAAACAGATAGAACATTACTAAATATGTAAGTTGCAATGCATAAATAGAACTGTAAAGTCTGTACAATATGAACTGCATCCCACAAAAATTACCAATTCAGATTGTGGATAGGACGGAGAATTATTGTTCTCGTAATTATCAAATTTACAAACTAGTGGTAAAGAAATGCAATCGAGAAACAGAATTATGGACCCGTGATTTACTTTTCCTTCTACGCAAACGAAGTAGAATTTGATAAGTAAATTGCAAACTTCCAGAACAGAGAGTAGAGTCGATCCCTTAAGTCAATTCAATTTATGGAATAATCACACAGCAGAAGTCTTAGGACTATAACATTCTCCGCGCAAGTTCAGATCTGGTAATTCGATCTAGTTTTATTAAAATTTCCCAGTGACTAGGAAAACCTTATCACAGTCACAGGATTAATATATGGCTTTTTAAACAATATTTTTCGAAGATGCAATATTTTCACAGTGGGTTCCGATACGTAAACTTTTCTAGAGTTGGCTCGAGAACTCTTGACCAAATCAAAAAAGAATAGTAATTATGCAACCCATAACCACATAGTTCTTTTCTTTCAACAAACTCAAGGGTGACTGCAGAAAAAGATTTGGACAAAGCGGGATTCTCATAAGAGAAGTATACCAGGAACCCCTATCTTTTCAAACTTAGGCGATAAAAGTCGAGGTCTGATTTTGTTGGCAAAAACCCTCATGGTTTCGCGCAGATAAATTTAATAGAACGCACATAGGATAACTACACGCTATAAGAATGGAATGTTAGGGTAATGTAGAAATTCCGAGCAGGTTTCATCCTCGGGTGTATCGGCGTCGATATGTCGTGAACAAATTCAAACGATAACGTACCAGAATGAGCTTAAAGATTAGTCTAAGGATAGATACTATCGACAAAAGAACTAACAATACGATGTGGTTATCCTTGAATGCATGCAAGTTGAACCACCTGGTAAACCAGCTACAGAACCTCAACGAAGAGCACGAGTGAAGGGTGGATACTTCATAGGAAAGGATAGTATTGTGACCGCCATGAGATGGGTTACAGTCTTACAACACACAGAGCAGAGATGGAGTATTCATAGAAGACAAATGATAAGCGATACTCAACCCTTTAGTTACCAAAACTTTCATTAATGACTGATATTTCGAACTACTTACTCACATGGTAGAAAATTAATTATAATAAGAGGCAAGCTTACCCGGTAAAGGAGAAGAACCAGACGATCCTGAATCCATCTCCTTGTTGTACATAGAACAAGAACCTATCTAGTCACCTTTCCAGTTTTACGCGTAGAGAAAACCCTTGTAGAGGTTAATACGGGAAGTTTTACAAAATGCATAGGAGCCAAAGGAAGTTGAAACTTAGTGACCTCTCGTATCAGAGTAATGGTGACAGAAGGTGTGGGTACAGTGGCCATGTGATATGAACATGCTTGGTGCATCCACATTGGTCACGCCAACCTAGGAATCGGTACTATGACATAACCCTAATAACTTATGAACCAGAGACGTTATAACGTTTATGCACCAGACTGATCTCTCATTTAACCTAACCATAAAGACCGTGGGTGCAATCCCTGTCATTTTAACCAGGCTGAGGTATTGCTAGACAAAAAGGGGGTTGGACTCGGTAGGACATCGGGTCTACTGTCGAGTTGTCCTGCTAGGTGGGAGGCCGAACCTCAGCGTTAAACCTTGCCATCCCAATAGACCTTGTTATATATATATAATGATGTGTGAGTCGAGTTCCCTCTAACTACCAGGTTAAATATTTTAACCAAAAATAAATTTCCAAGAACGACCATAAAGATAACAGTTAGAACACATTGTTAGCAATGGCATAATGGTCAAGAACAGACCTGTATACTTTCATAAGTGATAAAGTGGAAAACTATAGGTAAAAACCTATGTTAACAAGATTCACGTTTTTTGAAAAATACACTACCTTGCTTGACTTTAAAACATGGGAGATACCTATTTTTATTCATAGGGGACTTTGGTAAAGAGTGTATGTCCACCAGCCCTTTCAATGAATATGTTATGCTTGACATTTTAAAGAATAGACAAGAAAAGAATACCTTGGTAAGGGAATGTGTTGTGGTAAGTTAGTTATACTCCTTCATTGGACATGACATGGAGGGTATGAAGATTTGGTTAAAAGTATATTTCCATGTTAGGTTAGATTCCCTATACACTAGTGGAGATAACCAAATCACATTTCTTTCATGGATAAATAAATTTCTCGTCAGTCAAGACTACTCTTGTGATATGGATCGAATTAACTTAACAAGTTTGACTTCGCGAGAAGGTCAGCAACCTGTTATTAGCAATTACAGGTTTAAAACGATTAAATATATTAGAGTAAAAAGTGGTAATGCACTTATCAATTTTTTTTTTATTTAGGTAAATTTGGGGTACATTACATATGCCTTACTGCAATATCTCTGAACATATCATCTGGAGATCCTGGATAACCTGGAGTAATGTTTGTCTCCCTCTGAATTGTTGAAGGGGGAGAAGGTATTGTCTCACTATCAATCTCCATCTGAGATTCTCTGGTTCTTTGAAAAACTATCTCTTCTTCAAGGACAACATCTCTGCTTATCTCAATTTGTCTCTTACTAGAGATGTCTTTGAAGATTCATTGTGTCCTTTCTTCCTAAAGGATCTAGCTTGGACTTCTTCTCTTTGGGTACATGAATGTATATGGTCATGTACATAGTCTGCTTCATATCTCATCTAATATTTTGCCTTCTGTAACCTTCACTATGGCTTCCTCAAGGTTATCACCTGTGACTTGAACAAGGTCAACAAGATAGCAATCAATAATAATACTCTTTTGATAATAGTAGATAAAACAAAAAATACGAATAATCATTACAGTAGCTCCTTTAGAGATATCACTTGTGACCTGTATAAAGCAAAGATCAAAAGTAAGAAATACAATACGAAATGAGGTCAACACTCTTCTAGTGTTGTGATCAAACATTCCTCCATGGTAACCTAAGATAAACACCCCTAGAGGAGATGTTAGTTCTATCTGTTACTATCATCATTTATCTCAATATGCTCACATGCTACCAAGTATAATACTTTACAAAGACTGCTACCTCAACTATAGTGTTTACTTATAAGGGGTAGTAATCAACTTTGTCATGTGTAATTTTGAATCTTATCATCTTAACTAATCAAACCTGGAACCTGGAGTCTTGTCCTCAAGGATGAGTGTGTGTTGTTTTTCTTCCAAGTCTCCTTCACTCAAGATGACAATTGCTTTCTTCAACCTGCGTTTTGTACTAGGACAATATGATATATTGACAGAAGATTGGGTTAGAGAATAAACTCTATGATCTCAACTTTAATCCATCTAATACCTTCACTTTAATTTTGACCAAAGGTTAGTATGATGGTCATAGCTTCAACATGCAACCTAGATCAAAATAATGTCATAACAAATAGATGCATATTAGAATAATCAAACCTGGGTTGCAATATTCCTCTGAATGTGTTGGATCTTGAGATCCTTCTGGATCTATGGCAAGAGATCTCTTCTCTTGCAAATACCCTTTAAAGCTTTAATAGTTTAAACATATGTGAGTACATACCTCTGATAGCATTTGCAAGTAGTGGCACCATTTGCTAGCAGCGGTAATAATTACCAACTCTTAAGAATTTCAAGGGTGACTGCAACTGGTAATACAGCTGATACTTCAACTGATACTGAAGCTGAAACTGCAACTACAACTTATTCTGAAACTGCAACTGCAACTACAACTTATGGTTTTATGAGGAAACCCTAATTTTTCAAAATTCAAAATTTTAAATTCGGATCCAATGGCTAGATGCTTTGAGCTGAGGCGAGTATGCTAGTACAGTCAGATTTCTGAAAATCCAAATTTTGCCCCCTCAAACTTGACCAGCGGATTTCTGGACTGGTGTTTCTGGTTTTCTAGTACTTTTGGTTTTCTGGTACTTCTGGTACTAGTGAAAACTAGGGTTTCACTTTATGGGAGATCTACCCATTGAAAAGGTGCGCTGAAGGTGCCAAAGAGTTCCTTGGGTTAGGGCGCACTTTTCTAGATGGTTTTGAGGCTGAAAATCTTCTTCAATAAAAGGCTCTAATTTTCTTGTATGGCAACAGTGACGTTTTTCTTGTTTCTTGTGAAAGAAGCTTGTGCAATGGGTTCTTTCAAGACCTATGCTCTGATACCATGTTGATTTTTCATAAGCTAAGTTAAGCATGTAGTTCATTTAATTTCATCATGTCTTAACCATAAACAAGAATGTTGCAGCAACCAAGATCACAAGAAGAAACACCATGCACAAGAACACAAGATATATCCTGGGAAACCCTTCTCAAACAGGGGAAAAAAACCCAACCAAATCCTTTGCTATATTCTTCAAGAGAAATACCTTTCACCACCAATAATATCCAGCACACAGAAGGGTGCACAAAACCCTATAACTCTAGCACCCAAGAGAGGTGCACAACTTTGACCAAGAAGTGTACTTGCTGAAATTTCCAAAACTCACAAGTGTGTGTGTGTCTACAATGAAAGATTTCATTTTACTTATATTAGACTTGTCCTATCAACTGAAGTGTCTATTGGCACAATAGGGTCAACCTCACTTAGATATATTATTTATTTATTATTATAATAATTAATATTAATATTAATATTAATATTAATTATCTTTTACATTTTATCTTTAGACACAATAAGGTAGGGCTGACCTATACCCTTTACATAATAACTAGGGTTACAAATAGGTTTGACTCTTGAACAATATATAGCAAAGGATCTGATACACCCACTAGTGCTCNNATATAGCAAAGGATCTGATACACCCACTAGTGCTCATCCACTAGGGGCACATCCATAGGGATGCCATGGACCTAATTCATTGCATTACACAGATGAATCGGGTCTTCACACGTTCACCTGTGCTCATCCATAGGCACGTCTACTCTACAGATCTGCTTTTCCACTTCCACCAACAGGAGGATCATTTGGAGTCTTCTCGTCAACTCTGTTGCTCAAAGGAGGCCATCACATCATCTTCATTTATGTTCACATGATGAAGTGCCTAACACTTTTGGGATTTCCCACGTTCAACTTGTGCTCGACCACAAGCACGTCCTAACTCAATAGATCGCTTTTACATCAGATAATCATCTGGATTTCTTCTCACTCACATCATGGAGGAGGCCATCTCTACGTTCCTGACTCTGTCCCAGGCAGAAACCACGAACCCTTCATAGGGGCTTTTTCTCAGGTTTGTAAGTAGAGAGAAAGACTTCACATAGCTGCTATGTTCCACATCTCACAAGTTTGTAAGTTGGAGGATGTCTCCCATAGTTGCATTCATCAACATTATAATGAGGGCGTACTAACTAATTTAGGCCTTCTTAATGAAGAGGAACCTTTTTACAATGAATGACTATTAACTAAATATTTAATGGGCCTTATTCAAGGAATGTGGCCTCATACATTAATAAAGTATCTAAGTAAGGGGGTTAGGGTAGGACCCTCACTTTCCCTCCCCCTCCAAAAGTAGTGTTTTCCTCAAGGTTGAAGGTGAGGAAATTGTTGTAGAATCGTTGTTGGTTCCCAAGTGGCATCTTATGGCTGCATATCTTTCCACTCGATCAATACTTCCATGATCGTGCACTAATGCAATCGACACTCTCTACTATCCAATGCTACTTTTGATTGGAGACAAATGGAACCTTCTTCATCAAGTTTTTGTGGGTTGGTCTACACTTTCCAATTTTATCCCACGGCTTTCTTCAAACATGACACATGAAAGATTGGATGAATCTTCGAGTGGGTTGGTAGAACAACCTTGTAGGAAACTTGAACAATTGTATGATCTAATAGGGACCATAGAACTTAGGAGCTAAATTTTGGGGAACTTTATCTTTGAGTGATGTTTCCATATAAGGTTGTAGGTGAAGAAACATGTCACCCTCTTCGGCAAATGATCCTTCAGATCTATGTTGATTAGCTTGTTGCTTCATTTGATTTGTGCCATAACCAAGTTGTCCTTTAGGATATGGATAATGGATTTTTTGGTGTGAAGCATTATATCCATAGCCTGAACCTTGGAGGTGCCTGGTACATAGGATGCCACTGACAAGGGTTTTGGGCCATAAACAACTTCATATGGCATCATTTTGGTAGCTCCGTGATAACTGGTATTGTACCACTATTTGGCAAGTCGAAGCCATTATGGTGCATTTTTTTGGAAGAAAAGCATCTCAAATATGTTTCTAAGCACTTGTTGACCACTTATGTTAGACCATCAATTTGAGGATGATATGCAGTGCTCATATTCAACTATGTACTTTGAAGTTTAAATAGCTCATGCCAAAATTTATTCGTGAATGTGGGATCTCGATTCGAGACAATGGAAGTGGGCATACCATGTAGCTTGAAGATTTGATCTACGAAGGCCTAGGAAACTAAAGAAGGAGTGAAAGGATGAGCTAGGGCACAAAAATGAGTAAATTTTGAAAGACGGTCAACAACCACCATGATTATTGATTTGTTGCTTTTTTTTGGGAGTCCCATGATAAAATCCATTCAAACGTCTATCTAGATATGCATTGCAATTGGTAGTGATTGCAATGCCCCTAGTATATTCCCCGTCTCTCCCCTTTTTTGTTGGAAAGCATCAAAGGATGCTACGAAATCCTAGATATATGTTTTCATGTCTTTCTAGAAGAATTAACACTTAGTTCATTCATAGGTTTTATGAACGCCAGAGTGACTTGCTATCGTTGATGAATGTAGCTCATCTAAGACTCATTTTTTTAGGATCAAATCTTTTTTCCAACACGATGTTCCCTTTATATCACAATGTATCTTGTTACCATGTATAACTTTTAGGTGGGTTTGGATCTACTTGAAGCCCTTGTATGAGTTGCCTTCAAGTATTGTTTACTAGCCATTCCTTCCAAGCTTCCTCAAGTCATCCTAGACTTGATAATGATAAGGCAAGGAGTGACCCATCCTACTCAAATTATCTAGATAAAGCATCAACCACAATATTCTCTTCACCCTTCATATATATGATCTCATAATCATACCCCAACATCTTGGTGACCCATATATGTTGCTCTCGTGAAGAAAATCATTGTTCGTGGAAGTACTTTGGACTATGATGGTTAGTGTTGATTTGAAAAATGACTCTCTATTAGACATGGCCTCCAAGTATCCATTGCATGACGAATAACCATCATTTCTTTCTCAGATGCGGATTTTCTGAAATTGCGGTCATGCAATTTCTTACTAGTGAATGCCAAGGGGCATCTTTCTTGCATTGATATTATTCTAAGACCTGTTCCAAAGCCATCACATTCAAAGATAAAAGTTTATTAAAGTTAGGCACTACTAATACTGAAGTAGTGCACATGGAATACTTTAAAACAATGAAGGCCTATGTTGCTACATCATTCTGGAAAAAAAAAAATGCATTCTTTATTAGGAGTGAAGTTAGGGGAGCTGCAATTTTGCCATAATTTTTCACAAATTTCCTGTAGCACCTTGTAAATCCTTAGAATCCCCTCAAGCTCTTCAATTTTTTGGGATGGGACCAATCTTACATATCCACCACTTTCTTGGGATCAACTGGCACTCCCTCCAGACTTACAATGTGACCCAAATATTCAAAATCAAGAGCCCCAAAAGCACATTTGAAGCACTTCACGAATAATTGGTTGTCTCTCGAGAGTCGTAAGGATTTATCAACATTCTTTATGTGTGAATCCCATGATTTGTGTAGATCAAGATATCATCGAACAAGACTAGAACAAAATTGTGTAGGAATGGTTTGAAAATCTTGTTCATGAGGCTTTAGAAAGTGTATGGAGCATTACAAAGACCAAAAGGCATAACCTCATAATGAAATTCATGTGTTCTCAAGGGTATCTTATGGATGTTTGTCTCTTTCATCCTAATTTGGTGGTATCTTGAATGCAAATCAAACTTAGTAAAAAACTTTGCTTTGTGAAGTTCATCCTAGAGATCATCAATAATTGGGATGGGAAATTTGTCCTTGATCATCAACTTATTGAGAGCCCTAAAATAAAGAAACATTTTCCAAGTGCCTTCCTTCTTTAACACCATGACTACTGGTGATGAGTAAGGGCTTGTATTGGGATGTATGACCCCCGCCTCCAATAGTTCATGAATGATATTTTCTATTTCATTATTTTGAGAAAAAAGGGTGTCGATAAGGACGTACATTTGGCGGTTGACTTCCTGGAATCAAGGGAATGACATGGTCATGGTTATTCTCTCCACGAGAATGAGGTAAACCACTTGGTGTCTCAAAGACCTAATGATGTTTGTCAAAGACCAACTACAAGTCTAGGTGGATTTTGAGTGTCATATTATCCATAATCTATATGGCATTAAATTGGGAAATAATGCCAAAGGCATTTATTTAATAACTTCTCCTTACGATGATAGCTAGCTATTTTATGAGAGCTTGCATGAATCCCTCGAAGGGTCTGTACATGAACCTCTTTAGTGAAACTCATACATAGGTATTTGAAATCCATGGTGACTAGTCAAAACATGCATATCCATTATGCCCCCAATATTATATCAGAGTTACCACCCATATCAATGGAAAATAGATGGGTTTTGAGTTGATAGTTTCCCATCTAGAGTTTGACATTTTCACATCTGCCCCCACATTTCATCATACCTCCAGTGGTGGTCATGATTTGAAAGTTGTGCACCGAATGTATGAAACCGAAAATGGACATTATGAGTTATTAATCTGTTGGAACCTGATTTCCTCGTGGAGTCACTAGTTTGTTGACGCTCAAAAGCGCAACATAGGGTACCTGTGTTGCAGGTATGAACTAACTGAGAGGGGGGGTGAATCAGTTAGTGTAGATTATTAACCATTTACTCTCATTTTTAACTTTGAACCAACTGAATGAAGGCACCAACCTTCAGATTCTACAAGCACCCACTTGCAGAGAAAGAGACATACGTCTCCCTAGCACCACCCTACCACCCTAATTTGCCAAAATAAATATTGCTCAAATCAACTTGTTCATTATAATATAGCTTGCTTACCCTTTTTGCTGATCTTCTCTGTATTCTTCACTGTTTCTGATCTGTTGCTCTGCCTCACTGTCCTCTGCAACCCATTCTTAGCTTCTTCTCCTGTTACACAGATTCTCCTCCTTTTCTCACATCCAGAGAGCTCCCTCTTTCTCACTTCAACAGCCCCATTCATCTCTGTTCCAGCGCATTTTATAGATTCACCTCATGCAGAGGTTTTCCTTGCGTTTCTCAACTCCAACTGCAGTTTCCCTTTCTTTCATTCTTTCTTTTTCTTTTCGCATGCCAGCATTCTCTCTGATTTTCTGAACTGGCTCCAGCATTTGTGTTTCAGCTCCAGCATCTGTGCTCCAGCATTTGTGTTTCAGCATCTACGTTTCAGCATCTGTGTTTCAACATTTGTGTTTCAGCATCTGTCTTCTAGCTTCTATGTTCCATCATTTGTGTTCTAGCACTTGTGTTTGCTCCATATCCAACCGATTGCCATCAATGACAATCCTTGACCCCGTCTTCATCATCTCCTATGTTGCAACATTTGTGTCTGTGTTTCAGCATCTGTGTACCAGCATTTGTGTTCCAGCACTTGTGTTCCAACATTTGTGTTTCAGCATCTGTGTTTCAGCTTCTGTGTTCCAGCGTCTCTTGTGTGTGCTCCATAAACAATCGATTTCCATCAATGACAACCTTAACCATCTTCTTCAGTCTTCTGTTATAGCCATATCTCCAACAGATCTCTCGCATGGAGAGAATTTAGACTAAAAGTCTTTCTGCTTTTCTTAACTCCAACTGCAGTTTCCTTTTTCTTTTATTCGTTCTTCTGCTTTTCCCATGCCAGCGTTCTCCCTGATTTTCTGAACTGGCTCTTTACTCTGCCTCCTCTACACATGCCACCTCATGCAACGCTGTGTTCCAGTAGTCGTGTTCCAGCAGTCGTGTTCCAGCATTCGTGTTCCAGCAGTCGTGTTCCAGCAGTCGTGTTCCAGCATTAGTGTTCCATCATTCGTGTTCCAGCAGTCGTGTTTCAGCATCTACGTCTCAGCAGTCGTGTTCCAGCAGTCGTGTTCCAGCATTCGTGTTCCAGCAGTCGTGTTTCAGCATCTACGTCTCAGCATCTGTGATTCAGCATTTGTGTTTCAGCATCTATGTTTCAGTATCTCTTGTGCGTGTTGTCAACCTTGACTGCTTCATAACCGATTGCCATCAATGACAATCCTTGACCGTCTTCGTCATCTCTTGAGTTGCAGCATTTGTGTCTATGTTTCAGTAATTGTGTGCCAGCATCTGCGATTGTGTTTCAGCTTCTATGTTCTAACACTTGTGCGTGCTCCATAACCAACCAATTGTCATCAATGACAACCTTAACCATCTGCGTTAGCTTCTGTGTTCCAGCTCTGTTTCAGCACTATGTTTCAGCGTCTGTGTTTGCATTTGTGTTGCAGCAGTTCGCATTTGTGTTGCAGCATTTGTGTTGCAGCATCTGTGTTTCAGCCTCTGTTCTCCATAAACAATCGATTGCCATCAATGACAACCTTGATCATCTGTGTCATCTCTATTGTAGCCATATTTCCAACAACCTGCTTGCAAATGGTTCCAACGCATTATTATTTAATTATATTTAATAATATACTAATAGGTGGAACCCCTTGTGTGACTTGTGTGATATGATGGAAAGACGACACCTGTTTTATGTGCTTATGACTTGGTTGTGATATGACCTCTACAATTTATTTTCTTTTAAGTCACTATCGAAATAATTGATCAAACGATCTTATGGGCGATGTGATTAAAGGAGAAATGATGTTGTCTTTATATAACCTTCACAAGTGTTATTATGTTGCATTTAGTTTGATAAAAGATCTAAACTCCATGTTTCAATTTGTATGTGGTATATGGTATGGTGATTACCTTGATTTCATGTTACGAGGGTTGCACGCATTGTTTGAATTGGAAGTTTAAAGGTTGGGACATGGTATCCCTAGCAAGCTTTGATATATGTCACATTGGAATTTTAAACAAAGGTTGGCGCATTTGTTAGGTTTGCGACTTAGGGAAATGGTGGTGTATCAATCTTGCAATTAATTTTTAGTGGGTTATGCGTTGTATGGCTAGCTTGCTCGCACTGGCTATGGTTGAAGGTGTAAGTGTAGATACGGTGTGCAGTAATTGCGTGTCGCTCTAACCTACCTCGACGCCGCCACCCTTGCAGTAATTGCACGCCGCTCTAATTTTTCGTGCTCTTTTTAGTCATGTGTTTTGTCCATTTGTTTACTGTGCAATGTAAAAAAGAGTATCAAGCTTATTTTTATTTTATTTTTAAAGAAAAAGAGATACGGTATGTCCTGTGGAAATATTTGGGTGATGACAGTGTTGCAAAGTCATTGTTTGAAGGATACGACTTGCTAAGTGTTGTTTCCATATGCAAAGAGTATCTCTGTGGATGAATTATATATGCATTGAATGAGTCTTGCAAACCAAAATGAAAGGGAAATTTAGAAGCATTGTTATTTGAAGTATCAGTTGAGATTTTAATACTAGTGTTTATGTCATTGGCCACAGTCTGTCCATTTCTTCTACTATTGGTGGTGATTATTGTAATGGTTGGAATGTTGTGTCTCCTTAACCCTATTGTGTGTGAGCTATGTTATTACTGTTGAATGTTTCTTGGGCAAAAAATCATGAAATGATTCATGTGCAATGCAACTTCTAAATGCAAATGAACAACCTTGAAGTGAACATTAGTTTTGGAATTTTGGAAACAAAGTGTTGAGTTTCCATTTTGAAATAGTAAAGGGTTTTGAATTTTAATGTTGGAAATGGCATTGTTTGATATATGATAGAACAATATCCATGGGAGTCCTTTCCATTATACCATTTTACACAAAATACACTCCCCTCATTATCCCAATTACATTTTTACACTCCCTTTTATGTTGCTACTCATTTTTAAGGAAAATTCTATATGAAAATAAAAGAAATGATGTGGAAGTTAATTGATGATTGGTATTCTAGGAGCTGGTTGTATACACAGATTGATTGTTTTATCGATTGCTTGAACAGTATTCATGAATATTTCCTCCTCCATGATATCATTTTACGAACAATACAAACCCCCAATACTCCCAATGACCATATCAATCCCTTGTTCATATGGAAATTAATTAATGAAAATTTTATGGATGAATTGCATGGGTTTTGTGGTAAATAATAGAGCCAACTCTTGATTTATTTAAGTGGAGTTTCATGTATGAGTTATTAAGAATTGTTCATGACTGATTAAATATTGCTACAAAGTGATTTTTTTCAGTAGGGGCAGTAATGGCCGGAATAAAAGAACCCCCGGCCTGAAAGACCCCCATTTCAACTTCCTCATAATTTTCTCGGTATTCATGTTCCTCTGCACGTATCAATGCATCCTTGAGGGTCTAACCAACCAAAGGTTGTCACAAAAAAGTCAAGGGAGGAACATAGTGAGAAGAGGCAAAATGCCTCACACAACAAATATGGATTTTGATGATTATTGATGTTGTTTTATGATGGAGGCAGTTTTTTCTTACTTTGACCAAGTTTTGGACAAGCTTTTATTTAGGCAATTTTTCTAGGATAGCATGGATATACTATTTTTTGGATATGGTCATATTTTTGTTGATATTTAATATTCTATTTAAATGATGAGCATGGGAGTTACAAGGGTGTTATGTGATTCAAATGATTAATTTTGTACTTTATATTTGATGATTATCAAAGAAAATAATGGGAGTCACAAGCGGTCCCACCTATTTAGTTATTATTAATTAGACCCTTATTTATATATTATTATTAATTATTTCTCTCAAAGTAATTAGTTAAGCTAATTTGGCTTAACTAAAGAAAGTAGTTGAACTACCTCAACTTATTGAGAAAGAATAAAGGCTCAATGAGATGAGGAGACAAGGGGAGGAGAGAATAGAAGGGGAGCTACAACACCAAGGTTTGCTCTCTAGTTAGTGAGATAGCTTCAGTTTTCATTCATTTCTGAGTTTACTTGAAAGCCTAATCCTCTTGATGACAGCATGGTCTTATTGAAGGCAGTAGGATTCAAAACTAAATCATACATTTCAACAGCTTCTTTTAAAGGTGTTTGATTATCCTTGATAGTCTGTGTATTCTTGTTTGTTTATGAATTAATATTCATGGTTGATAAAGAATATCTTGCAGAGTCAAGTGGCAGCATTTTGTGGCAAGTTGATCTATATCATTAGTTTCAGTTTTATTTCACTGTCAGGGTCTTTTTGTATGGTGCCCATCCAAGACTCCTAAATCTGAATTTGGTCCATACCCTCGCTGGGGTTTGTAAAAGAGAAATATAGTTTTGTATCTAAGAATGAAATAAAATCAAATTATTGTTCTATCTCATATATGTGTTTTCATGACTTGGTTCTTCCTTTCGCTTTTGTCTCCATGTTTACTTCAATGTAAAATATGTGCACATTCACCTAGCTTTGTTTAAATTTTTATTTTTACATTGTTACAAATATAAACCATAAAATCAGTCTTTCCTTTGTAATTGATACTTGTGGATTGAGTGAAATTTTTGAGGCTATAAACCCTAGGTGACATTCCCAACTATCTTTTCCTAGCCAAGGAAGATCTGAAAATAATTGATTAAGGTATTCCATACCTTTTCCTCGACATTTATTTGGAGACCATAGTGGGGATATCTTCCATATATCTTTGATTGATTGTCTTCACAATTATATTTGAATCTTTCTATTTTTTTCGAATACTCTTTGACTAATTTTTCTCTTGCAAGTACCTTCTACAAGGCAGCCTAATATTGAACACGGTCTTAAAGACCACACTATCATTGCCTTGACCATATTCAATACTATCCTAGAAAATGCTAGTACCCGGGTTGAGCTTGAATGCTCTTGGGAAGTAGTTGAACAAGATATAAGTATCTGTGAACATTGGGAAGCCAGGCAAAGGCAGCCTAGAAATCAGTAGTAACCTCCCTTTTCCTAAGTCTTTGGTCTTCTTTTTCATGTCCTCAAATCCTGGCATTTCTAGAATAAGAATAGGATTGTCCCCTGAAGCTACTCCTATCATTGAAATAGGGAGGAAAGCCATTTTGTCGACCCAAGAAAGCACTCTAAGGAGGACTTTGTCTTATTCTTCCAGCTCACATTTTTCACCCTTACCCATCACTTTCAAAATGACCTCTGTAGGTGGTGCTAGTGGTGTCGGAGGTGCTTCATCATCCCAACCTTCGGCCTCATCGGTAATTCGTAGTCTATATAGTCATCAAGTTCCTATCCAATCTGCTACCAACCCTGCTAAAGTTATAAATAATTACGGGCTTATTCAGTTTGAGGAAGATGCTATGACCAACCCATGGCATTGTTCTTCTCCATTGAATCTAGCACCTGTTACTCGTTTGTTACCCAAGTTTAAAGAGAATCTTCCTAAGTTCTCAGGGAATAATATTGTTTCTACAAATGAACACCTAGTGGCATTTTCTAATGCTTGTCATAATATCGAGGCTAATGATAATGATACATGCATGCGCTTATTTGTCAACTCCCTTGAAGGAAAAGCAACAGCTGATTTTTTTTATCTCCCTCCAAAAATCCTTTCCACTTGGGAAGAGTTGGTTTATGGTTTCAAGTCCACTTATGGACAATCAAAGAGCTCGACCGAATAGTTAAGGGAATATAACAATATTTCTTACAAAGATGGTGAGACTATTAAGTCCTTCAACCTTCGATTCACAAAATTGTACAATCAAATCCCTGAACTGATATGCCCCCAAAATCAAGCCACTTTCATGCATTATTATAATGTGCTTCCCCCTCCTTATCATCATAGGCTCAAAGAAAAGGCTATTGACAATCTTGGATCCGCTCTCCACACTTTCTAGGAGTATGAAGAGCCACTTGAAAGAACAGGTCTCCCTAAAGGAGACTCAGTCAAATAAATAGATATGTCTGCCCTCCTACAACTTGTGCAAGATATGAAAAATCGGATGATAGCCTATGAACGAAAGGGGAATGTTCCCTCACTTACTCCTGGGGCATCTTCTTCTTCCGCAACGCCTTTTAGGAGTACAAATCAAAACAGATTTTAGCCCAAGGCCATTATGTCTCGCAGTTGGTGTAACTTCTGCAAAGAAAATCATGAAGAAAGTACTTGTGAAGTTAAGAAGAGTGTCAAAGATAAAATATTTGGCAAGAAGCCCAAAACCACTATTGTTGTTCTAGATTGGGTAGAACCGAAAGATGTTATGATAATAAATACTAGGAAAAAATCTTATGCTCCTAGGGAAATATGATCCTCCTCGTAATTCTTCCATTACAGCCTCATCTTCACAAGGTACTAATGTAAAAACTGTCAAAATTCTCGAAAGTCAAGGAGTTCCTGATATTATGGTAGCTTCGAGAGGTAACAACCTCCATTGTGACCCTTTGACAAGATTGGAATATTCTAGAAGCAAGAAAGGAAGTGAATGTAACCCTAGAAGAGATGTCGTCTAAGAGAGATAATTAATATGAATTAATTTGTACCCAGAATGAGAAGTCGGCTCAAGATGCCCGCCAGAGCCAATATAAATATAGGGCGCTAGTTCTCATTTTACACATAGCTCTCAGAATTACAGAGAGACACTTGTGTGTACTGCAGTCTAGCAGTCTTGTGCACAAGTTCTGGAGAAGGTGTTGCCGCCAGTTCTGAAGCCTGTTGTTTCTATCTTTCTGGGTTGGACTCTTTGATCAGCTTTGGTTACTTCTTTCTTGGTTCATTAGCCTTTCTTAGCTATTGGTTTGCAGCTTGCTACCAGGATTATTCTCTTTGTCAAGATCAAGGTGCTCGGAGGGTGGCTTCGACCTATGGTTGGGTGACAATAGTGATATTGTCTATGGTAAAACGAGCACATTCT